>JAOANJ010000023.1:24514329-24525878 GCA_026413345.1 Ariopsis seemanni | reverse complement strand
CTGGGATAGGCTCCAGCTTGCCTGCAACCCTGTAGAACAGGATAAAGCAGCTAGAGATAATGAGATGAGATCAGATGAGCCAGGAGTCTTCAGTTGTATCCCCAAAGGGACGATGTAGCTGCAGGCTTTCATTCCAACCAAACAGGAATCGCACTTGATAGTTGATTAGAGACCAAGATGAACTGATTAAACGAGTGAAATCAGGTGCAACTCCTGTTTCTTTGGAATGAAAGTCTGCAGCCACACCAACCCTTTCTGGATAAGATTGAAGACTCCTGCTTGGTAGCATCTGAAAATGAGCCTTGCTCAGCTTTAGTCATTTGGGAACTGAAGAGAGAACAAGGGCACGCGAGTCATTTCTGCAGTAGATAAGCATGCTAATCTCGTAAAAAGTCCATACAGAGAGTCAAATCTTTGCAGTTGTTACAGTTAGTGTCCAACAGTCACAGCTTGTACATTTTTTTTCCTTCAGAACTCCACTTAAAATCAAGCCTGAGTTGTAGAGCTCTTAGGACCATGACACTCCAAGTCCAAGTTGAAGAACCAGCACAGACCGGGGTGAACTTTCTTCAATAAAAAGTTGCACTCCATACCACAAAGCCTACAGCAAATGGACATTCTGTGCCTGGGAAAGAGAAAATATCTGTCTGTCTACCAGGCTTGGTTTAGAAGAGTGTTCATAAGAGAAGAGGGAGGGAAAAAAAGTGAAGAAACGAAAGCTTGGGGTTTTTCTTTAATTATTTATGCATTCAAAATTCAGTAGTTCCATTCTAGCATTCGAGGTAGCTTTACAGTGTATATAACCTTTTAAGGAGTAGAAAAACAAGAAGGATATTGTGTGAAGAGAAAAGATTTCAGCCGAGAGATGAAAGAAAAACCGAGTGCGGGGAGCCGCAAGCAGTCTGCTGCCAGAGGACCTGAGGGTGAGAGACAGGGTGGAGGGATGGAGTTGCTCAGAAAGGTAGGTAGGCAAGACTGCGACGTGCTTTGAAAGTGATAAAAAAGTAGCTATTGAATATGGGAAGAATCCTGTAACTGATAAAATACATGTGCAAGATGAGCAAATAACCTGGTGTGTGTCAGCATTCTAACAGAAAACCTTGGAATTTATTCGGAGTTTTAACTGATAGACCAATAAAGAGAGGCTGTATCCCAAATTGCAGTACTATATGGTACCACATACCACCTTTAGTTTCACTTCTTCACACTGAGCTGAACAGTCAATCATGTACCTCTCTTAACGGAAGCTATTCATTATGATTTGCTTTTATTGTATTTGTAGCTGTTCTCAGAGTTTATGATCCTATGCCGTTGTCCTTTTAGACAGAGGGGAACCGTTAGGGCCTTCTACACCTTTAGAGAAGGCCCAAACATAGCATTTAAAATTTTCCATCCATTATCCGTAGCTGCTTATCTTGTGCAGGGTCACGGGCAAGCTGGAGCCTATCCCAACTGACTATGGGTGAGAGGCGGGATACACCCTGGACAAGTCGCAAGATCATCGCAGGGCTGATACATAGAGACAACCATTCACATTCACACCTACGGTCAATTTAGAGCCACCAATTAGCCTAGCCTGCATGTTTTTGGACTGTGGGGGAAACTGGAGCACCCGGAGGAAACCCACGCAGACACGGGGAGAACATGCAAACTCCGCACAGAAAGGCCCCCCATTGGCCACTGGGCTCGAACTCAGAACCATCTTGCTGTGAGGTGACCGTGCTAACCCCTACACCACCATGCTGCCCAGCATTTCAAATGTTATATTTAATTTATTTCATTCTTTAACTGCTTTCATTCTTTCATAACTTCATTATAAGTATTCTCTTCAAATTCTAATTTGGCCTCATTTTCTTCAGAAATGAAAGGGTTACTGTCCTGAAAACATTCACTTTGTTGTCTCTATGCTGAGAAGAGTTTAAAGCTGGCTCACTCATTGGTTAGGACTTCGTTACCAGGACAGAAGGCCATGGCAGTGTATGTTTACGTAGGAAGCGACAGCTGAATTCACCAATCAGATTTTGATTTATAGCAGGAGGGACCAAAAATGTATTGCCCAAGGCCTTCTTGAAGCTAGCATAACTGCTGACCGTGTCATTAGCGCAGCAGTGACATAACCTTCCAGCCAGTGTAGCGTTCATCAGTAGTGTTAGCGAATGCTAATAAAGCAGTCAAACCATTGCTATTGAGAGCAAGTAACACAGGCTAAGGACCAAGGAACTAAGATTTCTGTCTCCAGACTCTTCTTCCACACATGCTTGCCACAGTATTTTTCACTCAGACGTAAGTATTAATTTCCTGATGATTGCAAAATTGTTGTAAAAAAATTTTTTGGTGGTGCAATGATTAGCACTGTTGTCTCACAGCAAAAAGTTTCTGGGTTCAAGCCCTGTGGTCAACTGGGGCCTTTTTGTATGGAGTTTGCATGTTCTCCTTGTGCCTGTATGGGGTTCTTCTGGGTGCTCCGGTTTCCTCCACAGTCCAACATGCGGATTAGTTCAGTTGGTTACTCTAAAGTGTGTGTGTGTGTGTGTGTGTGTGTGTGTGAGAGAGAGAGAGAGTAGCCATCTGTCTCTGTGTTGGTCCTGATTGGTGGCCCGTCCATTATATACTCCACCTCTCGTCCGATGTTGGCTGTGATTGGCTCTAGCTTCCCTGTGACCTGCAATGGAACTGGTATAGAACATGAAGGAATTCTTTGGTAACGAGACTGGAGCTAATCCTCTAATTCAGATGTTCATCAAATGGTGCAGAATGTGAGAACAGCAATCGCATAAGTTTACTGCAAGCCACACTGTGCAGCATGGATCTAATAAACATCAATGCTAATGTATGCAGACTATATGATGATGACACCTAGTGAATCAAAGAATAAAACTTCATCAGTGTGCATCCTCCATCTATGCTGCTATAGTGATGATTAAACTAACCAAGAATCAGTTTGGTTAGTTTTTGGTTAGACCAAAAATATCACCGTTTGTTTCAAGTTGGTCATCTTTCATCTGCAACGTCCCAAAATCGTAGTGTCGTCTTCTCTAGTGTTCTGCCTGATGGCAGGTCTGCTCTGACAGCTTCAGTCGTCAAAGTTTCTTTGGAAGAATTACAGTAGTGGTTTCCTGTTGTCTTCTACTGGATTATTATGGAGGTTTTCTCCTCTCAACCATTCACACAGACATTCACACCCACTGGGCTTGAACCCAGAGTCTTCTTGCTGTGAGGAGACTGTGCTAACCACTGCACCGTGCTGCCAAAATCGTAGTGTATACCGGACATAAAATCAACAATAGGAGGATGGTATCAGATGACACGAAAGTCACAGGAAATCCATCCATCCATTATCCGTAACCGCTTATCCTGTGCAGGGTCGTGGGCAAGCTGGAACCTATCCCAGCTGACTGAGTGAGAGGCGGGGTACACCTTGGACAAGTCACCAGATCATCACAAGGCTGACACACAGAGACAACCAACCATTCACACTCAGTCAATTTAGAGTCACCAGTTAACCTAACCTGCATGTCTTTGGACTGTGGGGGAAACCGGAGCACCCGGAGGAAACCCACGCAGACAGGGGGAGAACATGCAAACTTCACACAGAAAGGCCCCCATCAGCCGCTGGGCTCGAACCCAGGACCTTCTTGTTGTGAGGCGACAATGCTAACCACTACACCACCGTGCCACCCAGTGACAGGAAAGCTACAGATAACTTGGGCAATTTCATTAACGCTAATTAGCATAATGTTACCAGCCTACAGTCTAATACTGCAAGCTGGCCTCGTGGTTAGCATGTCCGCCTCTCATTTGGGAGTTCTACTCGTAGTTGGGTCATAACAAAGACCTTCATAAAAATAGTACCAACTGCAATCTGGCAAGGTACGCTGCAATACAGATGCAAACGAGGAGTCAAACTCTCGTGGTTACCAGAGGACTAACTCACCACTGTAACCCTCGTGGTATAGGTGAGAGGCCGAGGGCTACGGAAACAGAGACTGGCGCTGCCCAATGTGCCTTAACAGCCTGATGGGATGGGAGACTCCCTGGGAAGACCATGGCATGGGAAGGACTTTAGACTTCAGAGAGACAGCCTATTAATGGACAGGAAAAATATCCTTATTATCTCAAGCTCACTTGGGCATTCCATATTGTCCTCTTTTTCCTATCCATGAACAGTTCCAAGCTCCTCTTTTTCACTTTCTGAAACATGTTTTATCTCCGCATAACATGGCAACGTTTCTACTAAGGACTTGTTTCCATTTATACATGGCCATTTTCTCCGCAAGCACTAGATCGTGTTGATTGATGCCAGAAGCAGAACACAGTAATTGTCTTTAATTGTGGGTCTATCGTTAGACAATCTTCATCATATAATCTGTCATGGCGAGCACGTGTTGCTGCACAGTCTGTTACAGAATTCAACCAAGATTTTATTGGGGGCATCATCTCCTACAATGAGACAAGTAATAATCTTAAAGAACTGCTGCAATCAAACAGTGTAATATCAGCTTTATAGAGGTGCTGGGAGAGCTACTTAAGGCCTGTGAGTCAAGGAATGAAGGAGTTTAAATGAGATTCATGAAGACTCCTGCAGTCTGTGGAGCTCTTGGAGTGACATGACGGAGCGAAACGGAGTCGTGCCTATAGTGTACCCCGCCTCAGTCACCGAGAGAATCGGTTTCATCTCGACTTTTTTTTTTTCTTTTCTTCTTCCGCTACTGTTTCCTCAGAGGTGGTGATAATGGCTGCAAAGGATCTCTGTACTGTTGGTGAGATGGATGGTATCATTAAAGCAGCTCCCCTAGAGAAGAGCTGACCACGCTCTCTGGTACTCGGGAGCCAAGTCATCGGTCTGACCGCTATCAAATTGTCCTCCTTCATCCCACCATCTACAGCACACTAGCAGTCACTCCCCTCCAGGGCCTGCCATTGATTAAGTGACAGTGTGTTGCATTGCTGTTTTTCATCTTAAAGAGCTCTGTATTTCCTATTATGAAGGCTGTCTTTGGATGCTTTTACGAGATGCTGGCCCATGCTTTTTCAATGCTGGTTTTTTAATGGCTTTAACCTGTGGCTAAGAGGACATTTGTGCCTTTTTAAATATATTCTGCTGACAAAATTAGATGAATGTGGCCGTGTGTGTGTGTGTGTGTGTGTGTGTGTGTGTTTCTCCTTCCCTCCAGCATTTACAGAGCGAGGTAATTACGGCTGGCTCTGACATTGGTGTGAGGTCCTCATTAAACTCCCAGCTACTGCTCATTTATGAACTACTTCCACACACTTCCACTGTGCATGTGTGGCTAGCATGTGGTCCAACATCTGTTGATTGGTCAGTTTTTGCTTGGATCAGGTCCTTAAATTCCGTCCTGGAATGGGAAAAGAAAAAAAAAAAAAGTTCAAGCTTCTCTAAAAGTCAGTAATGTAAGGTGATGCCCAAACGTCGTCTGCTTTTCTTTTTTGAAATATTTATTTAGTGACTTACAATGTTGTCAGCTGTCCTGAGCACCAATGAGTCTTGCTATTAGAGTCACTCTGCCATAACATACTGTCATTGCCCCTATGCATCACTACCTACTGTAGGTTTATTGCTTTGTTTCCAGACCAAGGACGGTGTCTCCATCGTGTGCGCACGCACACTTGCCCTAGACCTCCTCGGCAGCTCTTGCTTATGAAACTGATAGAAAGCTCAATATTGTCTTAGTCCTTTGAGCAAAGTGATTCTTGTGCTTGATGTGATGAATAGCCCTCAAGAAGAAATGAATCTGTGCCACTCTAGAGTCTGCCTTCTCCAGTGACTGCCTGATTGCTTTTGTTCTCTCTCTCTCTCTCTCTCTCTCTCTCTCTCTCTCTCTCTCTCGTGCGTACATGCACACAATACGTATAGATGTTTACTCATGCACCTCTTTGTCCTTGATCTATTTCCACCCCCTGTAAACTGACCTATGAACCAGTGCTAGAAATACTTTCATTCAGGTCCCTGTTCCTAGAAAGTAGCCTAAAATCATCTAGAACATGTACAGCGTGGTGTTCTGATCCACTTAGTTGTTCTATTGTGCATAGGATTACTGGGTTCTTTGTTTGAATTGAGCTTGTTTAAGTGCTGTTATGCAAGGTGTGTTTCTTGGAAGTGACGGTTAAAGAGCGAGCTTCTGATCGGAGCTATGTAAATCATGCAGGGGAGCGTTGAGCCCAGGCAGGAAACTTGGAGAACGCCCTTCAACAGCTCTTAACAGACAAAGCTTCACTGATACATGCTAATTGACGCTGTGCGTGCGCATGTGTGTAAAATAAAATGTATGTGTGTAAGAGTCTCATTAGCTCACCATTGTCCAGTCATTATCTCTCAAATTGTGCAGTCTTTCTGTGCTGCAATCAATAGTGGGTCCCACAGGGTAAAGTAACAATTAACACGAGTGTCAAGTGTAAGTCTCTTGTCAGCACTTGGAACATGCTGTCATTGTTGCGTCTCGTGAAGTGATATCTTGCTCCCAAGAGGAAGTGTGTTAAATGAGCTTTTACATCCGAAATGATATATTATTAATTTTTGCGAAGAACCTGCTTAAACCTCACCAAGCGGTGTGTGAAAATGAATAAATCACTTTTCCGCAGCAGGCTACACTGTCAAGATTGATTTTGAGTTCACGCTCACTCAGACAAAAGGCATAGTTGTCAATATGATTTATTTTAAACAATTCTCACAAATGATCAATATTTCAACACAAGTTTTTGTTGCAAGGCAGAAGACAGTGTAACGCTCCTTTGGAAGAATTGGAGGCAAGATAGACCATCATCATACCCTCTCTCTCTCTCTCTCTCTCTCTCTCTCTCTCCCCCCTTTTGTACTTCTAAATACTTATATACTGCTACTTCTACCTCTTGCTACCTTCCTTTACCTGTAGGGGCTTTTCACCAACATTACAGATTTTTGCTAATCATGCAGCACCTGCCATACTGCCAGGTAAACAAAGAAACAGCTGTGACAATTAATAATGAAAATCGAGACGACTGCAGTCAGTACAATCTCTCTAAAATGATAAATTTAATTATACCAGCAGTTCACGTTGCATCCAAAAGCTGAAACATGCAGGCATCACAGATCTATATAATTTACCCACAAATGTATTTATTCCACTTGAAAAGTGTTCGGCAAACCAGCTACCAGATTTGGGATACTACAACATCTTGGACTATTTAGTATTTGGGAATTCTAAATATACCAGAGATGCCAAAGGCAGAAGAAAGTACAGATGCCTAACGATATTTCAAGGAAGGTTTCATGCTGGAACATTATGGGAAATTCCTGATAAAGAAAAATACCTTATTATGACAATGGTAAGGTCAAATGTCGATTTCTAATAGTAATAAGCCAGGACTGAGATCTCGCACATTTTTATGGTGTTTAGCCAAGTCTACGTTATCAGTACATAACAAACATGCTGCTAGTCGAGCCAAACATTAGGTCTAATAAAATAATATTGCCTGGCTTTTTTTCATGGCATATCCGATGTATTCCATTCCTCCAAGTGAAAGATAAGTTCAGTGCCATGCTTGCTGAATGGAATATATCTGATAGACCAGGGAAAAAAGCCAGCCAATATTATTATACATAAATATTCCTTTCAGGTGTTCATCATGTCTTTCTCTTTCAAAATTCTCTCAAAATCATCCATATTTAATGAAGCAAACCTAGTGGCTATGTTTGTTTACAAATTGTCGGTCGTTCGCAAGCGCCATCTAGCGTTTTATGTCTCCAACGTGTGATGTCATATCTTGACAAGCATGCAGTATCGTAAACCATATTTAACGCTCATTCTCCACTGGGTAGAGTGGTGTTTCTCAACCACTGGGTGGGCCACAAAGCACCGTCTAGTGGGCCACAACTTTTTTTCAAGTTTGAAGCCATATACTAAATCGTTCAGGATGTTGTAGTGTCCCAATTCCGGTAGCTGGTTTGCTGTACACTTCAAGTGGAATCAATACATTTGTGGGTAAATTAAGAACAAGCCAGATCTTTAAGAACAACAAACCCCATATCTTTAACCCAGCCACATATAAAAAGTTGTATGCCTCCATGCTCTTCCAGGAACACCCTGGATGCCTGAGGATTAAGTAATTCCTTGAGAATGGATCAGTTTTGTTTAGTCAGGTTTCGGGTAAACTGACATTTTTTCCATAGCTTTACCACCATTGTGTGTTCATATGTTATGAATGATCCTCGGTGCAGTTTATCTAAGTTTAAAGTAATACAGACGCCTAAATAAATTCACTCTTCCCTATGACTCCATGAAAATAAAGATAGTTGTGATAATTTTCACCCACAATACGATTATGAATAATAAGCCTTTGATGATAAAAAAAAGAAGTGTGGGGGGGACACCAAAGCGGCACGATGGAGCAGTTGGGAACTGCGGCACCTTGTTGTGACGTAGATCAGGGAATCTCCAGAAACCGGAAGTGCGCACAGCGTCTGAAGCCAGGACTTTTAAACATCATTTTCCATCACTACCAAAGGAATACAGGCAAGCCCAGTCACATAATAACATGGCATGTTATTTACACACATTATGGTATTAATGCAATATTCCTTTGTGGTACTTTACAATACTGAAAAGGTTTTAAATTAATACTGACACTAAAATAATTTCACTCTTCTCTATGACTCTGTGAAAATAAAGCAGTCTGGCAGACAGATGTTGCGCTCTATTGTACACACACCATTAATCCAGTGTTGAAAATGCTTGAAAGCAATGAGACACACCGGCTTGAACAGTGGGTAGGTACTCTTACGTAGGTAGCTGGGAAAATATTTTATTTTAGCTTTCAGGTAATAGAATGACTAAGTAGAGTAGATCTAAACTAGCACTGTTCTGGTACACCGGCTGCAGTCTAGTGACTACTTTCCACTATAGTCGTCTACACTAAGCGACATATCTCCGTGCCACACTGTGCTTTTGGGAGGTCGGTATTCGGTTGGCAATTGTTGAACTGGAACAAAAACAATTATTTTATCTTGGCCTGAGTTGTAACTTATTGACAGGCATTACAATTATACTAACCGTTACGTCAGTAAAAGATTCTAACAGCAGCTGGTATTGGTAATTTATTAACGTAAATAAAAACAGGTGTTCTGCTACAGTCATCCCTCCCCCATGTCCACTTGTCAGCTTGCCGAGATCTGAGTGGCAGTCACTCACCTCGTTGTGGTTGTCAGTGTGACGGTCCTGGTACAGCTCAAACCGGTAGGGCCTCAGCCCTGCATTCTCCCTTTCCTCCTCTCCCCCAACTAACTCCTCTTCATCCCCATCATACAAGACGTGCACGGTGTCCGAAATCACTCACTATATAGTGAGTTCGCCATTTTGTAGTGCTGTCTGAATGTATAGTGAGAATTATTGCACCCTGGATAGTGGACTCGTAGGCAGCGGCAAAGAAGAAAGTATTCAGCCTTGATTTAAAAGAACTGAAAGATGCAACACGCACAGACTTTGTATTGATTAATGTGAGAAATACGCTCAGTATAATATATATTTATTATTTTGAAAACCCACCAGCCGACTGATCTGGCTGGTTTTAATTGTGTGACAGTAATGACGTAAATAACAGCGCGGCGGAGTACTGTCAAGTGTTTTGGGTTTTTTTTTTTCCCCCCCCTTCATTTTACCAATGAGCTCACTATATAGTCCTCTATATAGAATTCCCTAGATAGTGAGTAGGGAGTAGTGAATGAGTGAGTGATTGATTTCGGACACAGCTCATAGCTCACAGCTCATGTTCTGTCATGAAAACATGTTCTGTCAGTGCACCTGCAGGCAGGTGTTCACCGATCTGCGTCATTTCTGGTTTGGGCCATTCTCGGCGGAAGGGAAGTGACATTGCTTCATGACGAGGTTTAAATGTTTTATTTTGTTGAGTTTTCATCTCCACACTTTGCAATTACATCGAACATTGAAAGTTTGTGTTAAAATCTATAAAATGACACCAAGGAGACCTGTTTGTGTCAGTATCACTTTAACGGACTTAACATGGACTTAAACTTATTGAACCAAAAATGATCAAGAGGATTCGAATTGGCTAAAGCAGGAAGTCCAGCCCTTTAATCTGTCAGAGGGTCTTAAATTACTCCTGGATAATTTCCTACTTTTGAAATAATCTCACTTATTAGAACTTGGGTTGAATATCTATCATCCATATGCTATCACTTTCACAAAAATCTCCTTCACATCTTCTGTAATGTGATCGACTGTGTTTGTCAGGGCATGTGTTATGCCGCAACTCCAGGCAAAAACCCACTAGAAAATTTACACTACAGCCAACAGACAATGCCAGACAAAAGCCTTGACCTTCATACACACTTTCAGCACTCATTAAATAGGCTAACAATTGGTAGAACATGCTCGTTAAGATTTCTGATGGATAGTTTGATACACAGTCAAGTCTCTGCATAACTACATCTGTAACCTGAATCCAAATAATTTCCATGACTGTATGAATCTGTTTGACAGACAAACCACATGGCAGCTCCCACTACCAATGTTCATCAATACCTCTTGCTATCAACACACACACACTACACCAATAGTTATGGCACTTTAGGAACTTGCTATTTTTTTCCCTAGTAGTACTCAAAACTTCAGCAGAACTGTTTCTGAGAGCTAACCCGCCCAACTCTAAGCTTTTGTGAATTTGCAAAACATACGATTTATTGTTGTCCAGTTAAATAAAATGGGATTGCTTTGACCAAGATGAGGATGTTGTTGATTTTCCCTCATCTGAAGAAAATTATTCACAATCACATCATCTAATGGAAAACATATAAAAGTATGATTCAAGACTTTGGTAGTTTTTCTCAGAGATGGATTCAAGAAACGTTGCAGCCTGTAGCTCATGAAAAATAATCCAGTCGGTGGAGTCTGGTCAAGGATGTACTGAAAGTAATTTTTACTGGATGTTGGATTGCCCTCCAAGTTTTCCAGTAATCATGTCCAATACAACAAAGGGCTTCTGCCTTTTGGAGGGCATGGGGCACCTCTCAGACTGCAAATAATAGGACCTTTAATAATCTCAATTTTGGACCATTCACCCAATTTATACCAAATATCATTGTGTGCAAACTTAGGAATTAGGTTGTAAGCATTTTATTAAAATAATTAACAGCCACTCTTTTGGCCCATACATATCCAGTTTTGTACCTCACAAACAGATGTGTGCACATTATAATATCCTCCACTCTTCTCGGAAGGCTTTCCACTAGATTAATAGTGTCTCCAGCGATTTGTGGTCATTCAGCCACAAGAGCATTAGTTAGGTCAGGCACTGATGTTTTGGTGAGGAGGCCTGGAATGCAGTCATTGTTCAGCAGGTTTGAGGTCATTGGCAAGACATTGGCAAACCATGCCTTCATGGAGCTCGCTTTGTGCACAGGGGCATTGTCATGCTGGAACAGGTTTGGGTCTCATAGTTCCAGTGAAGGGAAATTGTAATACTATAGCATCAAAAGATATCCTATAAAACTGTGTGCTTCCATCTTTGTGGCAACAGTTTGGGGAAGAACCATGGTT
>JAOANJ010000023.1:24137249-24147908 GCA_026413345.1 Ariopsis seemanni | reverse complement strand
ATTTTACGAAACCTGACAGGATTCTTTGTTATATGTCAGTAATACGCATATTGCAATTTCATCCAATCCAGTCGCATTTTACCAGCGTTATGGTATAGTTGCTAGTGGGGGATATTGTGCTCTCGGCGTGCACTCAGGTATTTTTTTTTTTGGTTTTTTTTTTGGTTTTTTGAAATCATGAGATACATTGCTTAATCTATGGTGGAACTATTTTATGTCACTTGAGCCATCTTTGGCCAATCCCTGCATGGGAATTTTTTTGATGAGGGATATAATACTTAATATTTAGCCACTCTAGGTATGGTGTATATTTGTCTGTTGTTAAAGATGTGGTTCCGATATTTTATGTATTCCTAAATCAAATGGACTGGCATCTGTCTTAAGGGATTAACAACAAAATTCTCTTCATAAATAATGTAGATGAATTGTGTTGGAATTGAATTTTGTTGTAGTTTTTTTTTTTTCATTGCAAAGCACTGGTTTCTTGTAAAATCAATCTTTTTACATGGATTTATACCAAAACAAATTTTCTTGCTAATTAGAGTATTTTCATAGATTTATTTATTTTTTTTAAAAGTACATCACTCTCATTTCTGGCTTCCTATCTAACCTGTAAAAATGTTTGTTTGGGGGTTTTTTTTCCATATAGCTTCTATAATTTCAAGCAAATTTTTATCGACCGTTTTCCTATGATGAACTACTTTTTCAAAGTTTATTTGATCCGGCAGCTAGTTCTGACGTGGGATCCAAAGAAGGAGGCTCAGGCCATATGCACAGAGCTAGTGGCTCAGACCGGAGACCTGCAGAAAGAAGTGGTCTGTCTCAGGGACCTCCTCAGCAAGGTCAGCAGCATTTTCACATTTCTTTGTATAATCTGTCTAAATTGAGAATCCACTCAGGACAGCGTGTGATGGCCGAAACTTTCGCAGCTCATAACTCAGAAGCAGTGCAGTCTCGTACAGAGAATTGGAGCGTAGAGGGCAGCCAGCGTGCCCTCTCTGTCAGGCTGGAATCTGACAGTGAATGGAGGCCATGTGCTGAGAGAAGACCCAATCAGTGTGGTTTATCTTATCTTCTAACTCTCTTCAGGGAGAGAGCCAAGCATTTCTACAGGTCTCCCCAATCCCACCACAGTTGAGTTGGTATAGGAAAACCCACGAGATGGTTCTTGCATGAGGAACTTGATGTCCCTTATTGGTTCACTTCTTAATTGACCTCTTTATTTAGTCAGTTGTATGGAATAATTTTCAAAGATTAGACCGTTCAAAAAAAAAACTTAGTTATTACGATAAAAGTAAAACTCTTTTTTTCAGGTTTTTGAAAAGTAATTGATATTTTGTGACATTGCTAAAAGAATATAGAAATGGCTCTGAGATCCCTCTGTGAAGCTCCTTGTTGTTCCCTTTTTTGAAGCTTCTGGATTATTCCAATCATGCGTATCTTTTCATTTCCACAGCCAGCATATCTGATTCAGCTTAGATGTTCATTAGCTAGACCAGGTGTTCTGACGTAGAATTTAGTAAATAAGATTGTAATGACAGACACCAGTGTCTTCTGAAAATGGCTGACACACGTTGACACGGAGTAAAGAGTATCTCTTTTCAACAAGGAAGGGTTTTTTCCTGCTCAGTTTTCTAACAGTTTGGTTATTTTGAAAATTTCTAAGCCACTAGCTAGCACTCACCTGTCACACAACAGCTGCCAAACAAGAAAGCCCAAACTAGACTTTCAAGAAGTGACAAACTGTCATAAAGGTGACCGAAAAGCATTTGCGTGATTGTTGGGAGATGACTAGTTTGAATTTTGCACATCCCACAATCATTTGTGGTTGGCAGAGCCTAATTGGAGCTGTAAAAAAAAATGATTGAGTGTTTCTTAAACTATTTTATTGATATAATAGAAAACATGGTCTCATTTTACTAGCCCTGTTATAGATCTCTCTCTCTCTCTCTCTCTCTCTCTCTCTCTCTCTCTCTCCCTCCCCCTGTCAGGCATGCACAGACACTTTTAAAGGAGAACTGAAGTCATTTTTAACCTTGCTTTATTTCCTAATTAATGTGTTATTCAATTACGTTTTCGGTTTTAGTAACTTTATATCATGACTTGTCTTGGCAACTAATTGCAATTAAATATTATACTTATTGGCCTATTCGGTTTTAGCCATGTTGAATTTAGTTTGTTTGGTCCATGGCAGGCGTCACTTATCCACGAGACTTGTGCGAGACTTTGAAACATGAAGTGTCAGCTAGGTGTCAGTGCCGCCATTTTGAAAACTCTTTTCCAAACGAAGTATTGCACAAAAACAAGTTTAACTGACGATTATTGCCTACTTTTTTCAAACTTTCCTGATTGCTATCAAAACAAGCAAAATTTCCGGCTTGATTACATCAGCATTCGAAAGAGGGCGCGCGCGTCTTTTGACAACGTTGGCAGACGCCGGTCTCTTTCCCTGTGTCTGAAATCGCTCCCTACTCACTATATAGGGCACTATATGGTGAGGACGCCATTTTGTAGTGCTGTCCGAAACCTTAGTGAGGATTATTTACACCCTATATAGTGCACTCAGACATATATTCTTGAATACACTGTATATTTTCTCACCAGGTGTCTCTGTAAACAGGTTTTGTTTCAGTGCTGGAAATGAAATAAGTGCGTAAAGTAATTACATTTTTATTTCACATGAACGATTAATTAAATCTCAAGCAGAGTATTACTATTTATAAAAATAAAAATCAAACCTCTCTGTCAGCCCCTTGGACAAGTCCAAGTTCAGTGCTTTGGATTAGTCATAATAGTTTTAAAGAAAGCGAGAAGGGGGGAAAAAAAAAAGGCTGCCTTTTTTTTTTTTTTTTGTTGGAGAAGTAAACAGGCTTCAACGGGCAAACCTTGACAACCCAGATTAAGGAAAACACTGAAGATCAAACATTGGTGCTGCGGCCGTTGTCATGAGTTTCTAGAGCAAGAGCAGAGAGCGATAGGGAGAAAGAGTATTTGAACAGGCACTGGGGTTTGTGTGCTCACTTATGCAGAAATGGACCTTGGCAAACGCTGCCTGACCCGGGTTTGAAGTGTTGGGCTGAACTTTTCTTTCCTACTTTCAGCCTTAGCTTTACAGAATAGGTTCACGAATAGATTTGCCAATCCTGAAGTTCATCGTTTTTGTGTTGTGTTAAATATTTCAAAGGTGTGTGTAATATATATACGTACAGTGTTGAGGACTCAAATAATCTAAATCGGAGGCCTGTAACTGTAAAAGTGATGCTGCGTGAGGAGATATTACTGTGCAACTCCTGTCTGTAGTGGTGCGTGTGTGTTTTTTACACTGAGCTGATCTACACTGTGTCATATCGGACAGACACTGAATGCCGTTACGTTTGGCCGGATTTGTCTTCATACCAAATGGATTTTTGAAAGTCATCTGAAAGATGACAAATTAAAGGAAAAACAACAACAACAGGATGTGCCTTAGTAAGGCTTTGAGCCATCAGAACATCGTCAGTGCACCTTGGTATACAGTTCTTCCCGAAAATATTCCCTCAATTAGTGTTTTGATGATAATAGTGGTAGTGGCGCATCATTAGTCTCACGTCAGTGTAAAATCTTTTCACAGGAGTTGAGTTGATCTGGTGACTCTGAAGGCCCTCGCATGTTCTGCGGTTGAGCATATTGTCATCCTGAAAGAGAGCACTCCCCATCATCATAGGATAAAGGTGAACAGTCAGAATAATTTAATCGATTTGAAGTAAGCCTTAGTTTGAAGCCAGGGTTTCGTCAACTTTAATTGTAAAATGAATGATATGGCCCTCCCAGTTCAGATTTATTTCAAAGGCATTATGGAAATGTGTAAAATAATATTTTGTCTATTTATTCCAGCCATAGAGCTTTATTTTCCTGAACGTTCCACCAACACCATATGTCCAAGTGGGCCTTGAGTTATTGAGATTTGGATTAAATCCATTCTATTCAAATGACCCGTCGAAATGCTAATAATTATAAAAACTAAGTAAGAAATATAGAAATTTTGGATAGTGATTTCCAGTGCTAGAACTTAAAAAAAGAAAGAAAAAAAAGGCAAAAGCACATCACTGACCTCCTCTTGAAAACCACTGCTTGATGCCAGTTTTTCCTTTAATTTGTCACCCGTGTGTGTGTATGTATATAGTGTAGTTGTGAATGACCTAATGTCTCAGTTTCAATGCTTCATTTTTATCCGGACCAAGGAAAGCATTTTTCGCTTCTCCCTGGCTATTCTTTGCCAGCTTCTCTGCTCTGTCCGATATCCTGATATGTGAGCTGCGGCTCATCCTCAGCGTCTCACTATTGGAGTGCAGAGCCTGACTGATTGGATTAGAGGTTGGAATGGTGTGATTATTCCAGGTGCCTTTGTGCCAGCTGCAGAGCTGACAGCTGAGCTGGGATCAGAGTGCTGGATCACTTTCCCCCGATCTCTGCCCTCTGAGGTCACCAGGTTCTTACATGAAACCTACCTTCCTTTCTAGGAACTTCCTTTGCCTTTGTGTAGTACTTTCCAAAGGAAGAAAAAAATGACACACATTACTAAAAATGTTCATATGCTATTTTCATAGGCTGGCACATCATGCCGGCAGGGTTTTTGGGCACTGTCCATTTTATTCAGAAGTTCTGTTGGTACTTCCTCAGTGGTTTGGTTTTGACTGGTCAGGAAAAAGGCCAATAAAACCGAGCGTTTAAGAGCTTTCAGGCTAATTTTGAACTTGTTCAGCTTTCCATGATTCTTGCACATTTCCACAAATACAGTGCCTGTCAAAAGTTTGCACACCCCTACTCATTCATAGGTTTTTCTGTCTGTTGTATTGTAGAAGAATACTAAAGGCATCAAAACTCTGGAATAATGTATATAACTTGGATGGAATTATGTGGTTAAAAAAAACAATGTGTTTAATATTTTAGATTCTTCAAACTCGCCAGCGTTTACCTTGATGACGTTTTACGCACTATTGGCATTATCTTAACCAGCTTCATGAATGGAATGCTTTTCAATTAACAAGTGTGTCTTATCAAAAGTTAATTAACACAATTTCGTGCCGCCTTAATGCATTGGAGATCAAACAGTCAACAATAAAAATACAGTAAATAACCCTATTCCACAACTGTAGTAATCCATATATATAGATCAAGAATCACTCAACTAAGTAAAGAGAAACGACATCCATCATTACTTTAAGACATGAAGCGACTTTTAATTAATAAAAATAAAGAAAAAACACTGAATTAGAAGGTGTGTCCAGTCTTTTGACTGCTCCTGTATATAATTAAGTCAGTAACTTTTCGTAACTGTTGGTCTAAAGCTATGTATTTTGATTTTGCTTCTTCTTTGAAAGCTATCACACTGTAAAAAATGATTTGTTGTTTTAACTTAGTTAGTGCAAGGGCTGCCTTAAAATTTTGAGTTCACTGAAATTAATATAGTAAGTTCACAACAATTTAATTTACTATGTGAATTTCAGTGAACTCAATTTTAAGGCAGCCCTTGCACTAACTTTTTTTTAAGTTAAAACAACAAATCATTTTTTTTTTTTTTTACAGTGCAATATTGTAGTCGCATGGCCGCTTATTACAGTTTTACTTGGTGAACAGAGAAAACGTGGAGAATTTTTAGCTGCGGCACACGTCGGATCAACAGTTTAAAACCCATATTAACTTGTGAGGGCATTTGTGAAATTGAATCAGCAGCCCTAGTTCTATTTGTCTTATTACACCTTTATTACATCTTTACCAGCGTGTGCAGAATCCTCCTCCTCCTCCCTTTTTCCTTTGGAGTGATGTGGAGTCGGAGCCCCACCCAGACAAGAGGTTTAACAACTCAGGACTTGGCTGCTCCATCATCCCATGGTGCACGAGAACTTGCTCTGCTTTGATCATGAAACGTTCTGATATTCACTCTTGAACTCGCGCTATGGCAGTGGGTGTAATCAGGTGTCAGCACTGAGATCTGAGCTCTGCCGCTTCTTTAGCTCTTGGAGCCAGTGTGAGAGACAGAATGACAAAGATGTTAATGTTGACTCGGTGATTAAGGTGCTTTTGCTCTACATCTTTAGAGATGCGTAGTGTTTGCTGCAGTGGATGTGTGAAAAGGATATGTGTTATAAGCACCTGCTGAGGGAGTAGTGCCATATACACACACACACGCACACACTCGCACGCCCACCCTCAATATTAATGTGTCCACAATTACAACACATTTAATTAGTAAACCAGTTTGCATATGGAAGACCTTATGTTAATTAGTATTGCATACACAAGAATTTTTTTTTTTTTTAAACTGAATATTGGCTGGATTCAAAGGATTCTTGTCTGAAGGATCTTTCTTTCATCTTTTTTTTTTTTCTGCGTTTATATGATATTCGGTGTCATACTTGAAACAGGTCTGCTTGATGTTTTGACCCTTGATGAAATTGGGATCTCCGTAATTGATGAGCTGTTGCTTGTTTATTTGATAAACGTATGCTCCTGTCAGAGACGTTGTAATAAACAAGCTGGAAGTAGTGTCCGCATTCTCCTCCTGCAAGTTTACCATGCCTTTATTTATTTATTTATTATTTCTTTTTTACATCCCCTCAGCTGAAAATAAGCTAATGACTAAATCAATCACAAAACTAATTGGCTTTGGCACCAAGCTTTTAAGGGAAGGGATTGTATGAAGGGTGCTTAGTGCAGATTTGGGCCACAGCCCGCTCAGTGCTTACTGGATCTCCAGGGATCCTCGCAGGGCATTGCGCATAGTGTGTGGAAACCGTTTTGTTTCTGTGCTGGCTGTAATAGCGAAAGGGCTGTTGTCCAGGTGGTTTGAGTCTTCAGCACTCACCAGCTGACTCGAAACGTTTCAGGCTGTTTACTGTGGTGCCATGACAACTCCACATCCAGTCAAAAAAAAATAAAAAAATCTGGCGATTGCATGATTATTTGTATGTTTTAATACAGCATGTTTGCTCAATGTTGTAGGTGTTGATATCCTGCTCTTTTATAAAACTGAACAGAATGTACTGTGGTGAGCTCATGCACATTTTATCAGCTTATTACTGAGAAAAAAAAATTGCTATACAGTCCCCTGTTTTTGAAGACATTTGGGTTTGAGATCAATAGGTGAAGATGAGATGAAAGATCAGTTTCAGCTTTCATTTCCTTATATTTATATCTAGACGTGTTGAACAACTTGGAACATGGCACCTTTAGTGGCAGACCACCCAGTTTTTAAGTGAGCAAAAGTATAGGAGCAGACAGTCTTGAAGTAAATAACACTTGGTGTTTAGTTGCACATCCTTTGCTTGTGGTAACTGCATGAAGCCGGTGACCCACTGACATCACCAAACTGTTGCATTATTCTTTGTGATGCTTTTGCACACTTGTACTACAGCTTCTTTCAGTTGTTTTGTGTTTTGGGGGTTTTCTCCCTTCAGTCTCCTCTTCAGGAGGTGAAATGCTGCTCAGTTGGGTTAAGCTCCGCCGATTGGTTTTGCCAGTCTAAAAGCTTCCACTTTTTCCCCCTGATGAAGTCCTTTGTTGTGTTGGGAGTGTGTTTCGAGTCGTTGTTTTGCTGCATGATGAACTTCTTCCCAATTAGATCTGACGCATTTCTCTGTAAATTGGCCGACAGAATGTTTCTGTCGACTTCTGAATTCATCGCGAGTTCCAGCATCGGTAAAGATGAGCGAATCCGTTCCAGAAAGAGCCATGCAAGCCTTAGCCATGACACTACCTCTACTGTGCTTGACTGATGAGCATGTATGTTTTGGATCATGAGCAAATCCTTCTTTTGGTTTTCTCCCATAGGCAGCTCTCTGGTCTTCATGTTAGTTTATCATTTTTAACAATGAATGCAGTCTTCACAGGTGAAACCCAGGGCACAAACAATGAGTAGACATTCAGTGCTTTTAATTGTTCAATCAATCAATCTAACAGGGCATACCTGGGCAAGAAAGAACACCTGCATGTCACATATTCCAATGTTTATGATCACTGGAAAAAAGGGTGCCGTGTTCTAAGCTGTTTAACACATCTAGATTTAAATATCAGGAAATTAAACCTGAAATCCTGTTGTCTCGTATTTATCTTTTGATCTCAAACCCAAATGTCTTCAGTGTATTGCGAAAACAGAAGAATTGGCCTTGCAGTCCCAGTACTTTTGGAGGGGAATGTATTCTGTTTGCCTTCCTTATTCAGTAGACCTTTTGACAGCAAATGGTTAAGATCATTTTAAAACTTTCATCTTTATTTATCTTTCTGTTGTAGCGAATTGATTTAATTTGACTCACTTTTCATGTTTTTGGGAAGTTTTTGACTTTCTAATAGGCCTAATGCCAGATCTAGGAACAAACCTGTTGGTCACTTTATAAATAATGTTTTAGAGGCATTAACTATTTGTAGGTTGCTATAGGGCCAGCGAGTGCTGATTAACAATGAAAGACAAGGCAACATGGGAAGTGCTTCATGAATTGCTCAAATATGTACTTGACTATCTGAATAGTCTTTTCATGTTAAGAGCATAAACCCAATATGTGATTCATGGTTCATAGTGATGTAAAAGAAAGGAGTAAACAAATGGGTTGATTTAATGTTGCACTGAGCCAAGATGGCAATTTTGAGTGCATTTGTGTAATGATGATTGTTTATCCTGGTTTGAAATGATAACTTGAGCATTTTTAAGACCACAGTATGCTGCTTGCTGCTTGTTGAAGCAAAGTTTGTGTTTCTCTGACGCCTCGTATGGTGTTTAGACCTCTGGCCCCTTCAGTACAAATTAAAATCAACTTAATATGAGATGCTTGATTAGCACAATTAGCTCTCATTAAACAATGAAGCTGGGATTCAATCAGGTTTAATTGCATGCACAAGTGCAGGAAGCGCTCCCCAAGCTCATGAAGTGACATTAAAAAGTGATTCAATCTTTGTTCTATTGTAATAGGAATATATTGGCTATTTCAGAGTCTGCTGGTGGAGGCTTTGGAAGAAGTGGTCCATCTTGATCTTGTCCACTTGCGCCTGAAGGCCCCTTTTCTGACAGGTAAGCAGGTTGTGCATCATCTCTACTGGCCACAGCACCCAGTTCTCATTTTGATAAGTGAGTTCATGACATGGGCTCTGCATTTCACAGGTGCCTTTTCGCCCATTTTCTGGTCCTACATTACAGCAAAATGGCTCAAAACACACAGGCAATGACACTCACCGAAGATGAAAATGGAAAATTTTAGAGTGGCCAAGTGTAAACATTAAAGTTGAGGTATAAGAAAACGAATTCCAAACCTGTCACAGAAACTGGAGGGATTGCATCTTGCAGGAACTGGCTAGGAGTCTCAGTTTCACACCATATTTAAGGTGTGTTTGTCTGGTGTCTGTTAAATTGCTCTTCCTACACCTTGACTCGAACTGCTATGTTAGCAACAAACAAATAAATGCCACACAACAATTAAAGAGGGCACGGCGTTGTAACGACAGTATTCATCATTTGTTTGTGAGTAGTTTAGTCATGTTAGCTGTCTGTGTTGTTATGGTGTAAATAGATCCAGGCTTGTTAAAACATGCTCAGAAAACATGTGTTTTACGCCTTGGCTCTCCATTTTATCAGTCTTGTGACCTGGACAGCATACAATTTGGCTCATGGCAGCAACCAGCAGCTGAAGTAACCAAATTACACAGTCATGGCTTTTTAATGGCTACATTGGTAAATGGGTGTTAATTAAATGATGCAATTTATTCTCCATCCACACCCTCCATCTCGCTTCATGGCAGGGCTGCCGCGGGACTCGTGCCAGCATTCAATAAGTGCACCCAGATGGCACTCTCCTAATACCCATTTGGTTACAGAGTACTTCTTTAGGAATAACTCCACCACCAGCAACTGATGGGTTAACTGAGTGCCTGTTGCTCAGTCTCTGGTTAGCATACCTGGCTAATATTTTGCCATATGTGTATATTTTCTCATAAATATTTAATTCTGCCTTCTCACAGATTTCTTTTGCTCTCATACCAGAGCACAAGTGTGCCGACAAACTTATTCTGTCTGTGCACAGTTTTGATTTACTCAGGCACCAAATGGTATATGCACTTGAAATTACACTGCTGCGATGCACACAATTACATTGATGCGAAATAAGGATGCACACAATTAAACTAAACTCGCTTGTCCATTTACATTTTCAGTGGTGGGGAAATAATAAGTAAGACCAAGGTAGTATTGGTTTGAATGGGAGATTATTAATAATTTAGTATTCATTCATTTTGCTGGGTAAGCTAAAGGCAGGGAGGTGGCACAGTGGGTTGGCACAGTGCGTTGCTGCCTCGCCAACTCGTTGTCGGCTGTCCATCGCTAGCGATGATTGATTACTGCTTCATTAGGATGCACAGAAACGTAGATGGGCTGCGAGGCCCGCACCAGAGCGACAGAGTCGTCCGCAGCGGTGGCACGAACGGCCTGGCTGAGCTGCCATGGAATGTCTGGCTTCGTGAGCCCTCGTATACTCCCTTTGACGCTTGTGTTCAATTGCGGACACTGAGCTTTTAACTATGCTTTGCCACGTTGCTGTATCCGAGGCATCCCTTTCCCACGTCTGATCGATAATTCCGGCATTCTTCATGTTCCTCTTCAAGACGTCTTTGTACCTCAGTTTCTGTCCTCCTTGTCTC
>JAOANJ010000023.1:24113369-24124111 GCA_026413345.1 Ariopsis seemanni | reverse complement strand
GTTGATCGCATGAGTCGTCTGATAAACTAAGATGTTTACTTGTGTTAATTTTTTCTAACAAAATAAAAAAATTTAAGAAAAAAAAAACCTTTTTCCTACCTACTGACCCTATTTTAGTATTTCATGTTACCTGAAACACACAATCTTTTTTTTTTTTTTGGCCTAAGTAAAAACATGTCCATGATCTTTCCACCTTGCTTACCTGCAATGATAATGTCCGGGTTTTCCTCAAATTGCTGATCGTGCTAAAAAAAAATTCCATCTCTGGTAACGACAAGATCAAAGGGCGAGGTGAGGTGGGTCTTCCGGTTGATTAATTAACCAATAATAACTGTTGTAACTGAAACTCACCTTTTTTTTTTAATTGTTTTTTATTGGCAAATCTGAAAAGGTGTCATTAACTATGGACTGTCGATAATTGTAGCCGCCACTCTACCGCCAGTCAGATGTTTCTGAACACTCAGTATTTTAGCTTTTTGTTGTTGTTGTTCGAGTGACCTGATTTTCATTCCTCTAAAATGTGAAAAACTAACCGAAGAACAGGTTGTGAAGTGAAAAGGGAAATGTTTATTATTAAATGTTAGAATTACTTTATTTTATTGGATCGATCTAATCCCATCAGAAAAGGCCATGTTTGTACTGCGCCAGTTAATCACTTGTAGAACACCTACACGTTTGATTGATTGATTGATTATTTGTTTATTTATTTATTTATTTATTTATATATTTTTAAACAACTGCTAACTAGCATTTTTCAGTCCGGCATCCACTTTTTCAGCATTTTTCTCACTGCAGTCTGGCACAACAGTACATTTTCTGCTCCGAATGCTTTACAGCGTTCACCACACCACAAACACATCTCGCAATCCCAAAATAAATTCATTCCTCCAAACGTTGAACACTAGTGTCTTTGTACCGAGAATATTTTATCAGAAACGCACGGCTGGCATTAGTCCAGATCCACAATTTGACATATATAAAGCAGTAAACAATTATTTGCTCTGTACGGTAGCTTTATTCCTGTAATTACTTTCTTATTCTTTACTTGATCTACAACAGGGGGAAAAAATTATAAAACTGTTAAGTGTTTCTTTACTGTATAGGAACAAATGAAGTAAAGGTTTGTCTCTATAAAAATTATCTTTTTTTTTTTTGGCTTTGATTGTTGTCCAATATGGTACGGTACGTGTGATGCAGTAATGTGATATGTGGTTTATTTTCATGTTCGGTTTAGGAGCGAAGTGTCACCATTTTGTAATTTGCAGTTGACACTGAGTGAGGCGTGAACGAAAGGATTTTGGAATTTGCGTTCACTGAACGCCTGTTGTATTCAAGCGGGGGGGGGGAAACCCCGTTCGTTGTTTTAGCTCAAATAGCATTGTGCTACTTGTGTGAAGAATTTCGAAAAACAGAACTCCGTAGTGAAAATGCTTCTTAGCAGTTGTTAAACCCTTTGTAATACTAAAACTGGCTGTGCCTTTGATCTTTACGCAGGTTTAACTTCCATATGTGCCTGCCTTTCATAAAGCACTCATTTAGAGATCAAGCATTTCATAATTAGTCCCAGAAGAATTTTATTTCCTTATTTAATTATTGTTCTGCATCATCACGCTTGATCTTTTGGCAATAATAATCGTTAAACTATAATAAAGCAATATGACAAAAGAGTTGATTACAACTCCAGATCTGTGCAGCATCATGAAGGATGATAAAGTATCAGCTGATTTTGTTAACCTTTTTTAATTATCGGAGCATTTAACACAAATAAGTGACGATTATCAACCAGCTCCAAGTCGGCTGATAATCAGTTTTCTTTTTGCAAATGGTCAAGGATGGAGGTATAGGTAAAGCAGGTAGATTAAGACCACACGTTTAGGAAGATGAATGGTGCTGCACTGGAGCGACTGCTATACAAAAAAAAAAAAAGCATCAGGATGCTCGGCGAGCTGGGTCCCGGGCTTTGTCTGTAACTCGTCTTTGCTTTACAGGTTATTGCGTGTCCCTCTTAGGACTGCACAGTGTATTGTGTGTTGATTCCTGTCACATAGTACTTTTCTTGTGTTCTGTAAGATGTCGGAGGCTCCGAGATAAGTTTCCAAGTGTTTTGATAAGATCCTGGAAAGGACTTGGCACTGATATGATCCAGGGGAGAAAAAAAAAGGCAGTATATGATATCTTTGTCAAATAAATGTGACAAATCACAGTTTAGCTAGTTGAAGAGATTGCAAGAAATACCAGGAATGTGTAGAGCTCGATTTGCATTGTTCAGTTTTGTCGATATCATGCAGTTCTACTCTTTGAAATTATGAGAAGAGTTTCCGTGAAGGCAGCGACAAATGGACCCAAACCGAATGAGTTTTTTTTTTTTTCTCTCGCTCTGTGTGTGTGTGTGTGTGTGTGTGTGTGTGTGTGTGTGTGTGTTTATATCTTGGTTGAGGATGTAACGTCTGACAGTTTTGACCTTGTGAGGCTCTTTGGCTGGTCCCTGTGAGAAAAGCTTTTTATAATAAAAAAAAAAAACCTGCACCTCTCATGAAAAATAAATAAACTGCCAAAAAGCTTTCTTTTTTACCAATTATGTCAATGGAAGGTCCTCCCAGGAATAGTAAGACAGATGTCAAAAACATGTCTTTACACTAGCTCTACACTGTGCACTTGAAAATTTTTTATCTTCTCATCTTTAGTAGCACATTACCAATACCTGTTTAAATTTTTTTGCTTTCTAAACTCTTCTTCTTCCTTTTCCTCTGTCTCCCTCCCCCCTTCCTTTCCTATTTTTTCTGCTCTCTATCTCTCCATCTATTCCCCCCCCCACTGTCTGTCCACCACATAACATCTGTAATGTCGGAGTCATAAATATCACAGGAGCCCACGTTCTGCATATTTTCCCCTGCTGTAATGAGAGGAACACAGCTAATCAGATGGCTCTTATCTAGAGCAGGGGATGGATTTAATGGAGATGGCAGGGATCTGTTCTCTGCTCACAAGTGGAGTCCCTTGGTAACAGCGTTAGCTTTTTTTTTTTGTCGTCGAGAGTCCACTCGCTTAAATTACATGTAGGTATGGCGGCAGGTGCTGTTTTTCGCCTCTGCTTATGGCACAGACAGGGAGTTATTTTAGAGTGCGTGTGTGTTTTGACAGCTGAAAGTCTAAAGCTGTGATGGCGTCTGAAATGTAGTAAGAACCTGTGAGCGTGTTGTGCCATGATCTTGGATCATCAAAACACAGACCAGCTTAATGAACGGCTCCTGCAGCCTTTTCTCTCGCTTTTCTCATCTCCTTCATCCTGTGTTTTAATAGGAGCGCTTTGCAAAACGCTGACCACAGACAGGGCCACTTTATTATGCAAATCTGGCCAAGTGATGGGCTCTGCAGATTCGTCAAGGCTACGCGTCACTTTCTGAACCCACCCGATGACATTCTGAAGAATTCTGACTGTCAGTTTGTGGACACAGCGTTTATAGTTATGAGTTGGCCTGCGAGTCATTGACGTTTGTTGTTGTCACTGCGGTGCATATTTTGTCTGATTATTAGATGGATAAATATCACTAAAATCAAAAGTGCTTGCTGTTAGGAGAAAAAAAAAAAAGAAATGTCGAAGTGTTAAGATGCATTTAGGTCGTTCTGAGAACTTCTGGAATTAGTTTGTCACAGTTCAAATCAACTCTTGTGGTTGGATTTCATCACGTTTTTATGTTTTTTTCCTCACTGTTTGAGTCACCCATGTTTATGTGGGTTGTGTAAATTGAAGGGACGCTCCCCACCTTTATAACATGGTATCTGTTCCTGTTTGTAATTTGCTGATGTTAATTTGCATATCTCTCTCTCTCTCTCTCTCTCTCTCTCTCTCTCTCTCTCTGCTGTCTGTATTTCAGATCTTTCATGTTCACCCCCTTGCCGTGCTGTGGTGAATTTTGATTGGAAGAATGGAGTGTCAGTCGTATCTAAACAACTGCTGAAGGTATTTCAACATTAGAGAGTTTAATTTCGAGATCTTTTGCACATCTGTGAGAACAAACATTTTGTAGAGTGGAAATCACACGCCACGTTTCTTGGTAATTAAATGTAATTCAAGCGAAAATCTTACGAATGTCAGTTTGTCTCTCTTTCGTAAAGCATTTTTAGATCGGATAGCAAGGTGTAAAACGCATCTGCATCACCTTTAATAGAGTTAAATGACTGGTGCGGCTGTGTGAGAACAGGTTTAATTGCCCCATGTTACATTCCAGCAGGATGACTTCAACATAGTTCTTGTAATATAATTAAAAGTACACGTCAGGAGGGATGAACTGCCTTTCGTACAAAATGCCAAACAAATGCTGTCACTTCAGCCCATGTGTCAGCAATACCCACTTTTTAATGCATCTCCGTCATTTACTGCTGTTGAGTGCGCGCGTGTGTGTGAGAGAGAGAGAGAGAGAGCGCGAGAGAGAGTGAATATGTACATAAATTTTCTGCACCCTTTTGGCTCTATGCTATCAAAGCTGCCGACACAACATCAGTACACATGCGTGCGTGCGTGCGTGCACGCGCACACACACACGTACCCAACAGAGAGGCGACAGTGACATTTGCGCTGAGGTAATGGAATCCATGTGCAATTAAATTCCAGACCTTAAATTCCAGAATCTGTCTGCACTTTCTCTGTGCTCATCCTCCATCTCTTGCCAATGGTCTCTGAGGTAGTGTTTTTGGTTTTAGTGCATTTTGACAAACTTTTTTTTTTTTTTTTCCCTTTTCTGGCAGGTAATTACATAAAATGTCAATGACAAAAGAGCATTACCATTGCTGTACGCTAAATAATACTTATATAAAGAACAAAATTTCAAATATGAAAAATTTTGTTTGCACTGGGCTGCATTAATGTCGCTTTAATGAATTGCATTGAAGGTGACTTGCTATTTGGCGGGCACCACAGGTGACCCCCGACCTGCACTGATAGAAACATGAAGCTAAGGAGAGGGCAGGCGAGGATGGAAGGCGAGAAGAGATGAATGGTACATATATGCACTGGCTGCAGCAGCGGCCACTACACGTAACGCCTCATTTGCAGGCTTGTGGTGGGCAGTGGTGTGAATCATTGATCTGTGCCAATGAGGAGGAGCTTCAGCAAAGCGCATTATCCCCTTTCTCTCCCTCTCACACATGCATGCTCTCTCTCTCTCTCTGTTTCAAGTGCTGATGATGCATTTGGCCAGTGGTTATGCTCCAGGCTCCTCTTTCTCACTAACTCGTATCTTTTATGAAGGATCTTTGCACACAGCAGAGGCCAAACTGGAATCATAGAGAGATGAGGGCTGTGTAGGCCCTTAAACGTGGAAAGAATGGGTGTCACACATCCTTTCCACATCGAGTGATTAAAACGAAACAAAGGCCTAAGCGAAGAAGTCGTGACTGAAAACATGTCATCTTTTTTTTTTTTCCCCCCCTTTCCTTTCCCATTTCAGAATCCTTTCAGAGGTGCCAACCTTTATGGTTTAACCAAAGCATTTATAGCTTTTGATCCTTTGCTCAAAGAGACAGCTGAAAACAGAAATTTTTCGGTTTTCCAAATATATCTAAAAAGATCTCGGTATAAATCTGCATCTGGATTCTGCTTTGTGATCATGTCTGTTGTTGAAAGTGCTCTATGAATAAAATGATCAGAACAGCTGATTCACTGAAAGGGAAAGGACGCAGGACTCGAAAAATGCATTTGTTTTTGCTGCATGCTGACTTTATGGAGATGAACTTTGTGAACCTCTGTCTGTCAGTAGAAAACAAGTGGGTGGGACTGTGGTCACTGGTATCAATACATTTGTAAGCAGTTTATCATCATTATATAATATCTGACATGGACCAGGCTGCAGAATGTCCTCGTGTTTATTTAGTAACAGTTGTATAAACTAAGTTTATACACTCAGCTGGTTACTTATAAATTCATACATTTCTGCAGTTAAATATTATTGCAACTGATGCATTTTATCATTTAAAAGGAATATGCCATTCACTTTTCAAGTATTTTGTATTGTTCCCTGAGATGCTTTTGTAAAAGCTTTGAGGGTTTTTTTTAAATTAAAAAAAAAAAACAAAAAAAAAAACCTGACTCTTTTTTTTTCTCATACTGTTTTTAGTATGGTAAGAAAACCCGATAGGGTAAGACAGGCTGATTTTTGCAACTGTTTTAAATATTAAATGTGTAATTAGCTTCACTCTGATTGGCTAAAATCTTTAAACGAGAACTCTGTTGACCACATCCTCACCACCAACATGTGTGGAATTGTACATCCCCAAATCAGAAGATTTTAGGATGATACAGAAAATGCAAATAAATCAGAAAGCAGTGATTTTCTAAATTTACTTTGACTTGTATTTCATAGCAGACAGTATGACCCCAAGATATTTCATGTTTTGTCTGGTCAACTTCATTTAATTTCTTAATATACATCAATTTCTGCTTTTCAGGCCTGCAACACATTCCAAAAAAGGTGGGACGGGGTAATTTAGGGCTAGCAATGAGGTAAAACAATTAAATAACAATGTGATTTGAAATGTGATGTCAGCAGATGACTAACCATGATTTGGTACAAAATCATTATCCAGGAAAGGCCTCGTCTTTGAGGAGCAAAAATGGGCTGAGGCTCTCCAGTTTGTCAACAAATGTGTGAGAAAATTATTGAAATGTTTAAAAACAGTGTTCCTCAAAGAAAGATATGAAGGGATTTGGATATTTCACCCTCTGTGGTGCATAATATCATTAAACAATTCAAGGAATCTGGAGGAATTTCATTGCGTAATGGTCAAGGGCACAAGCCTAATCTGAACATCCTTGATCTCCGGTCCCTCAGACAGTACTGCATCAAGAACCTTCATTCATGTACACTTGATAGAACCACATGGGCTTGGGATTACTTTGGCAAGTCTTTGTCAAGCTATAATACGGAGTTACATCCACAAATACCAGTTAAAACTTTACTATGCAGAAAGGAAGTCTTATATTAACTGTGTCCAGAAGCGCCGTTGACTTCTTTGGGCTCGGAGGCATCTGGGATGAACCATCACACAGTGGAAATGTGTTTTGTGGTCAGACAAATCAGTATTCCAGGTCTTTTTAGGAAGAAATGAACACTGTGTGCTCCGGACCAAAGACAAAAAGGACCATCCAGACTGTTACAAGGAATAAGTCCAAAAGCCAGGGTGTGTCATGGTCTGGGGTTATGTCAGTGCCCTTGGCAAAGGTAACTTACACTTCTGTGATGGCAGCACGTGCCATCCATCTGTGCCGCTATAGTGGTCAATAATGAACAAGAATTGAGTTCTTGCTGGTTTGGTGTCGTGTTGATTGGTGTGTCATTTCATGCTGCCTTCCTCTTGGTTGGTTAGTAATCACAGGTCATAGCAGCAGTCACACTGTGAGATGTTCATCCTAAATTTCTGACATTATCAGAATTTTGTCCCAGTCTATTTTTAGTTGCAAAATGTTTTGGTGGCAATGGCCATCTTTGAACCTCTACCTACAGTGTAACATCGTACCACCATTTTGGAGCCATGACTAAAGATATCACAACATTTATTTTAACTTTGGGCATATTTCATCGGGAACAGCCCAAAATCACATAGTGCATACATCTCATCTCATCTCATTATCTCTAGCCGCTTTATCCTGTTCTACAGGGTCGCAGGCAAGCTGGAACCTATCCCAACTGACTACAGGCGAAAGCCGGGGTACACCCTGGACAAGTCGCCAGGTCACCACAGGGCTGACACATATGTAGACACAGACAACCATTCACACTCACGGTCAATTTCGAGCCACCAGTTAACCTAACCTGCATGTCTTTGGACTGTAAGGGAAACCGGACGGACACGGAGAGAACATGCAAACTCCACACAGAAAGACCTTCGGGGCTCGAACCCGGACCTTCTTGCTGTGAGGCGACAGCGCCGCACGACAAAGAAACATCTCATCTCATTATCTCTAGCCACTTTATCCTGTTCTCCAGGGTCGCAGGCAAGCTGGAACCTATCCGAACTGACTACGGCCGAAAGCCGGGGTACACCCTGGACAAGTCGCCAGATCATCACAGGGCTGACACTCAGGGTCAATTTAGAGCCACCAGTTAACCTAACCTGCATGTCTTTGGACTGTAAGGGAAACCGGACGGACACCGAGAGAACATGCAAACTCCACACAGAAAGGCCTTCGGGGCTCGAACCCGGACCTTCTTGCTGTGAGGCGACGGCGCTGCAAGACAAATAAACATCACGTTTCTTAATTTGCTTCAACAGGTCTTGGTCTTTTATATATACAAGTTGTTCATAGCTCATGAAAGGAAGGTGAAGGTCAGATACAGGTGGTTGTTTTTTCCCCCACTCACTCACTCACTCACTCACACATGACGTTTCCTTTAAGAACCGGCGCGTTCCAGCTTGAAGCGTGACGTCACGAAAAAAGTGTTGAGGGAGAGCCGCGCGACACTCTGGCTCAAAGTAACGGAGGGCTCGAGCGCGAGCTTTAGAGTTAGCCGGCTAGCTAGCTAGCTAGCAAGAAAGAAAAAAAGCACTGGTCATTGTCGCCTTTTTTTTTTTTTTAATTTTTAATAAATGTAAGTTTTATCGTAGTTCCTTGTTATTTTAAACACTTAGTTGGAGTGTTGATACTACTAACTCGTTAAACCTGTACTGTTTTCTTCGGTCGGACTCTCGAATTAGCGGAATGGATATGAGCTGGGCAGCTAGCTGACAAGCTACCTTCGAGCTAGCATCAAAGTTGTTGAAACTAGCCTTAGCCGCGTTTTAAAGCCGTGGTTTGTTTGTTTTAATATAGTTTCTGAGTCCAGTGAGAGTTGGTCGCACTTGAGTGGCCGTTTCTAAAGTTTCTGGAAACGCACAGGAGAGAAATTCGGGTTGTGAAAGTGGGGAAAGGAACCGCGGTCTCATCGCCTGCTGTGTCCGGGCGCGATGATGCCCAACTCGCAGAATCAGCTGGTGTTTCCCAACCAGCAGCAACAGCAGCAGCAGCAGCAATCTTTACAACACCTCCAGTTCCACGCTAAACCCGCGCTTCAGATCAAGAAGAACGCCATAACAGACGACTACAAGATGACGAACCAAGTCCTGGGTTTGGGTATCAATGGGAAGGTGTTGGAAATCGTTCAGAAGAAGAATGGAGAGAAGTACGCGCTGAAGGTGAGACAGAGAGAGAGAGAGTGTTAGCTGACTAGCTACGCAGCTAAAAGTCCACAGTAATGAAAAAGGGGAAGTAATCTAATGGACTTGGATCAGACATCCGTCTGGTATTATTTTCAGATCTCGATTTAATTTTATTACTATAACCTTTTATTTCACCAGGTTTGTCCTATTTGAGATCAAATCTCTCTTTTTACAGTAAAAAAGCATTAGCCACACATAAACAACTGAATTTACAAGCTCAAATAAAACCTTTACACTCATGAAGCTTCGATACACTGAGATTTATCATACATTCAGAGATACCAGATTATGGACTTGGAGCAGAAAACCTAAGGAAGAGTAAAATGTAAAAAGTCCAGAGCTCTGTGATGAGATGGAATCAGTGAGGAGTTAGAGCTCCACAGTTTATGATTGGGTGGTGTAGTGGTTAGGACGGTTCTGGGTTCGAACCCAGTGGCCGGCGAAGGCCTTTCTGTGTGGAGTTTGCATGTTCTCTGTGTGGGTTTCCTTCACACTCCAAAGACGTGAGGTATCTGTCCCCGGGCGCTCTGGTGTGGCTGCCCAGTGTTGTGTGTGTGTTCACTGCTTCAGATGGGTTAAATGCAGAGGATGAATTTCACTATGTTTGAAGTGTGCATGTGACAAAGGTTTCTTCTTCGATACAATGGGATTTATCATGGACTTGAATACATTCAGAGATACCAGATTTTGGAGTTTGAGCTCTGACTGAATGGAGTTGGAGGAGAAAACCTAAGGAAGAGTAAAATGTAAAAAATCCAGAGAACAAAGATTGTAGGCTCTGTTATTCAGGATTAAAAGAGAGTAGATGGAATCAGTGAGGAGTTAGAGCTCCACAGTTTATGATTGGGTGGTGTAGTGGTTAGAACGGTTCTGGGTTCGAACCCAGCAGCCGGCGAAGGCCTTTCTGTGTGGAGTTTGCATGTTCTCTTTGTGTCTGCGTGGGTTTCTTTCACACTCCAAAGACGTGAGGCGCCCTTGAGCAAGGTACCTGTCCCCGGGCGCTCTGGTGTGGCTGCCCACTGCTTTGGGTGTGCGCGCACATGTGTGTTCACTGCTTCAGATGGGTTAAACGCAGAGGATGAATTTCACTGTGCTTGAAATGTGCATGTGACAAAGGTTTCTTCTTCGATGCAGTGGGATTTATCATGGACTTGAATACATTCAGAGATGCCAGATTTTGGAGTTTGAGCTCTGACTGCATGGAATTGGAGCAGAAAACCTAAGGAAGAGTAAAATGTAAAAAGTCCAGAGAACGAAGACTGTAGACTCTGTGATTCAGGATTAAAAGAGATGAGATGAAATCACTCTTAAGGATAGCCTTGGGGTGCTTTCACACCAACAGCACTTGGTGCGCACTAAACAGTCCATTCGAACCAAAAGCTCTTGGGGCGCTTTCACACCGCTAGTTCGATTATTTGGTCCGCACCAGGCAGTAAAATTGTTACATTGTAGCATACAGACTGCGTGTGGTCCGCGTTCACACATGCAAACGAACCAAATTGGTCTGAATGACGTTTCGTCATCTTCCGGTGGAAATAAGCGCCAATTTG
>JAOANJ010000023.1:23863299-23874463 GCA_026413345.1 Ariopsis seemanni | reverse complement strand
TTTAGGACTTGTGTGAAAATCTGATGATGTTTTCGGTCATATTCATGCAGAAATATAGAAAATTCTAAAGGGTTCACAAACTTTCAAGCACCACTGTAGTAGTTAATAAACATGGAAATGGCAGCACAGGAGCCATGTAATAGTGAGCTCTGAAAAAATAGGACTTGTTTCTCTCCCCTTGTTCTTTTCTCTGTGCCTCGGTCTCTCTCTCTCTCTCTCTCTCTTTCTTCAAGTTTGAGCCTGGTCTCAATTACAGTGGCTCTGTGTTAATGACTGGTGGATGCAGGCGTCACTCCAGACAAAAGAACTGATTATTGCTCGGTCAGAAGCAGTTCAAAGGCGGTCCAGGAATTTCAGACTTTTACTTTTTTCCCCCTCTGACAGTCACGTTCACTTTCTGAGTGCATAAATTAAAACGAATTTAAAAAAAAAATAAAACGCGCGCACACACAAGCATGCACATACACGCACACACACACACACATCAAAGTCCCCAGGCTTGCTAATTAATGAACTAGGGGCTTCAGTTTGGACAAGTTGTGCTGCTTCACTTCCATAAATCAATGTGACAGGGCTGTTTCTCATGTTTCTGATAAGAGATGTCATTCTCTTTCTTTTTTCTCTCTCTCTCTCTCTCGCTCTCTGAGGATGGGGCAGAGGGGAGGAGGGTGAAGTTGACATAGCAAAAAGCTTCAGTTGATCAGCTGAATGGGGAGCAGTGAATAAAAAAACAAAACAAAAAAAAAATTTTTGAAGCACATTATGTTTGATCAGAGGAAATTGATGCAGCCCTCAAGAGGCCTGTTCGTCTTGCTGATATTTTCTCTCCCTCTCTTCTTCTCTCCTCTTTCTTCTATCCATTTGGATTTCTTGTGCCGCCATCAAAAGACAAGAAGAATCACTGCGTTACTCCCTCCCGTGGGGCCTCGGCACAATAACCCCCTGTTGTTGCTTTGTGCCTCGCTTTCATTTTAAAGACATCACTTTTTTTTTCTCTTCTCTCTCTCTCTCTCTTTTTGAGTCGTCCCCCCCTCCTGAAAATCTTTACCTTCGTATCAGAGTCGAGACAATGAAAGGGTCCGCAAGTGCCACTCCGTATTACGTTTGTCTGTGTTCTTTACCCTGCCTTTATGCGCTCTTATGTGCCCTGATGGGACGATATTAGTCGTGTGTTTGGGAAGAGGAGCCTCTTGTACAGTACTGTATACCGTCGGAGTGAGGATTATAATTCACGCGACTTATTCACGATCAAGATCTGCCTGAGCGCTGTACTGTTTCGTCCTCATGCAGGTTTAAAGGAGATGTTTAAGAAGAACAATTAATGCACTATTTATTTATTTATTTATTTAACACACAGGAATCCAGTAAAGCTGAAAGAGAACTTTTTTCTTTCCCAGTTTGTACATAGAAATGCGTTCAAGATTCGAAATCCCTAACACCAAATTCCCTTTCGTGCTTTTCTTTGAGTAAGCACATGACCGGCGCACAGAGAGAGAAAGCTTGTTTTATCAGGAGTGTTCAGTTTGCTCCGGGTCTCCTGTGTGACCCGGCCTCCATGGTGCCGCAAGACCTTTTTTGTTTGCCTTCAATCGGGAGCAGTAAACACAGCAGTGCATCCTGTGTTTGGGAAGAGGGTGCGGTCCACAGCTTGGCAGCAGCAAGAGGTGTAGTTTAATACCCACACGCACGCACGCACGCGTTCATACACAATGCTGACTCTGATCTGTGAATATTTCCAGCTTTGTGCTGCTGTCAGTTTGCGAGAGAGAGAGAGAGAGAGAGACTGTAGAGCGTTAAGTGTTAAACCCTGCTCTCCCTTATCACCGTAACCTCGCCGAGTTGTTTTGATGCAGCACAAATCCTGGATGTTAGGTCAATTCCATCGTTCTCTCTAGTTTGGGCTATCTGTCTGCTCTCTCGCCGATTCTTTTCTTCCTCTCTTCTTTCGTTTCTTTGCCACTCTGTCTTTTTTTTTTCCTCTCCTCACCCCACCACATTATAATCCATCCCTTTTCCTCTCCAGCTGTGCCCCGAACATACCTCACCGGTCCTCTTGAATAAAGAATCCGTCTCCAGCGCCATTGTTCTAGGAGAGAACGGCTCACCCTGTGAGGTCGCTCCCATGGCTAGGCTCCTCCGCTTGCCTTGCGCAGTCCCTACGAACGCCCCGATTTCTTTTCTTTTACGACAGGTTCAATTACTTAAAAAATATCCTAATTATTAAATATTAAAGCAGTACCGAGTAATAATGGGCATGGAACTTTTAATAAGCGCTTTTAGCTGGTGTAGTTCTGCTTCTCTTGTATACTTTTTTTTTTTTTTTGAGAATACTCTAACTCTAACACCAGCTACCCCTAAGCCCTTCGCCCTCCTCACGCCTCTGATAGGAAGGAAGGCAGCGAGGCGTCCGTTCCTGGGATGTGAGCTTTGATACGGCGCGTGATAAAGGCTTACTTCGGGTTGCACACATGTTCACTGAATTATGAATGACCGTAATTAAAATCCCGTGGTTCTTATTATGAATGATTAACTATGTTGTTTCATTGTTTGTCACAACTCTGAGTTAATTAAGAGAGGAAGGCATGTACCTGCCGCGTGTGCGTAAGAATGATTTGTAGTCTGTTGTCTCAGTGTCCCTTCTCTCTCTCTCTCTCTCTCTCTCTCTCGCTGTAGGTTTCCGCGCAGCAGTTGGCGTTTCAGCAGCAGCTCCTTCAGGTTCAGCAGCTGCAGCAGCAGCACCTGCTCAGTCTACAAAGACAAGGCCTGCTGTCCATCCAGGCGAACCAGAATCTGCCTCTGCACTCTCTTACTCAGGGTAAGGACACACACACACACACACACACACACACACACTTATGCATCCAACAGGTATGTCATGCCATCCTATATCTTAACAATGTCCTGATGAAGGCGAATAGAATTAAAACCGTTTATTCAGTCCGATTCAATTTGACACCCACCCACACACATTCCTTCCCAAGCTCTCCCCTCATACTTCTTTACTTCTGTCCCTCTCGAAACCCCTTCGTCCAGTAAAAGATCTGTTTATTCTAACTTCCATCATCTTCTATCCCAAGCTTAACTTAATTTCGCCCAGCCAGGACGCCGTCCCATCCCCACACCTCCCTTCATCGTCCTCTCCGTCACTCCTTATCCTCGGCTGGCTCCGTTCCAAGCCCAAAGCACACCAGGTGTGTTGTTTCCCAACTTCCCCTGAGTGAACCGTGGCCAAGCCACTATTTTCACAAGCACACGCTGAGTCAATACTTGTTTTGCCAGGAAGTTTATTTCATTATATACACCCCCCTGTAATATTTTCTCAAGGAGCAGCTACATAGTCACAAAAGCTCTTTCATATAAGGTTCCCCCCCTCCCCTTTCCTACGGTAACACTGGCTGTTCTCTCTCTCTCTCTCTCTCTCTCTGCCTAAAACAAAGAGCCTCTTAATAAGATAAGGTGAGAAAGGGAGGACGAGGTGGAGTTGGTTAGGTAATGTGCAAACACGGTATTTGTGCAGTCTTGTTATTGTTTGTTCAGGACATTGTAATAAAAAAAATAAAAAAAAAGCACTACTCTGAATACCCACAATGCCCTTGGGTTAGGCATGGCAATGTAACGTCTGGTTCAGGATACTGCCTTGGGCTGCTGTTCGCTCCGTCTAGTCCATATTTGGTTATATCCAACATTTAGGACATGATGCTTAATGTGGCTTATTAAAAAAAATAAAATAAAATAAAAATTCCCAGATGATTTGGAGATTGACTTTCCGATGAACTGATATTTGTTCACACGCAAGTTCTCGTACCTGTATCAAACAGTCGTTCAGTATCATTGTCCAAGCTGGACTGCTTTAGCAGTGACGCACCGTCCCCGGATCTCTTCATAGAGTGTGCGTGCGTGCGTGCGTGTGTGTGAGAGACCTGGCCTATTTGCTACATTTTCTGCCTCACTGTTTGAAGTTATTGATGACCTTTTCCTTTCACACCCCAGCAGACTTGTTCATGCTTCAGTTGGCCAGCCTTCCAGTGGCCGAGATCTAATCTGTTCAACGTTCAGCAAAAGTAGTTAGCATTGCCGTATGAGTGATGAGTTAACGCTCCTTATGTGCGTGCGTGTGTGTGTGTGTGTGTGTGTGTGCGCGCACTGGGGTGGCAGGAAGGAAAAACAAATGTTTCCTCGTCCAGTTAATGCGCGTTTGTTTGTTTGTTGAAGTCTCATAGTTTCGTCACTGAAAAGTAATATTAGCTGTACGCATGCAGTGAAACGAAGTGTTAGATATATACGATATGTGCGGAGGGCTTTGGATCGTGTCGAAGAAACCATGACAACCGTGACATCATTGCGTGTCAGAAGTCTGAACAGCTTTTATTGAGATTGTTTCGAGTTCGGCGGCGTAGTGGTCAGCGCTGTCGCCTCACTGCAAGAAGGTCCTGGGTTCGAGCCCAGCGGCCGACGAGGGCCTTTCTGTGTGGAGTTTGCATGTTCTACCCGTGTCCGCGTGGGTTTCCTCTGGTTTCCCCGGGTCTAAATTGCGTGTGTGTGAATGGCTGAGAGGTGAAACCCTCTATAATAATCCAGTAGAAGGCAACGGGAAACCACGACCGTAATGTTCCCCCGACACTTTGACGGTCAGAGCGGCAGCATCACTGTACAGTAGCGATACGCCAAGATGGATGGATGGATATTGATTTCTAATAAATTTCTGAGCTTTCATCAGTCGATATAATCATGAAATATGGGTAATAAATTAGCTTAGGATTGGATATAACAGAGGATAATGCTTTTTCAAGCCTTGGAATTTCCTGAACTGTGTGTCGTGTTTCTTTCTGTCTGTCTCTCTTCGCCTTTGTTCCTGCTCCTCTTTTAGAACATCTTGTTGCAAAACACCTCAAGCGAACAGCTGTGCTGGCTGTGATACGCAGTCCAACTGGCAGAAAAGTATCATCTCTCGTTATCGCCCAATTAATAACAGCGTCTCACCTGCGACACGAAGACGCCACTGACGTCGGCTCTGGATGTGCGTGAAAGCGTGCAAGTGCCGGTGCACTCGTTTATCGTCAGCAAGCTTCCTTCGAGCCTGTCGTCTGAATCCATTTGAGCAGCATCTAAAAATACACCGTTAACTTTCGCACCCTTTTTCTCAAACACAAGCTCAGCATCTAAATTAGCATGTCTCGGCCAGTAAAAAAAAAAATTAAAAACAGACTCGTGCCTACCGCTGAGGCGCTTGATTTACAGCCGTACTGTAAACATGGCTGAAAATACGGTTCTGCGTCAGCCTTTCGAGATTCTCGAATTTGAATCAGAAAAGGTTAAAAATGCGCATAGGCTCAAGGAGTGGAAAACAGTCGGAACGTCTTAGGGATAAGAGAACAGGCAGGGAGAGAAAGAGATGGAGAGGGAAGGGAATGATGTCTGACCTGTTCACTCAGTCAGACACCTGCATTAGCTATGTTCTCCCAGGTGCTTGTGTGTGTGTGTGTGTGTGTGTCATATCCCCTTCCACTCTATTACCTGCCTTTCATTGTACCGTGTGTACACGCTCCCCGAGCCAAAGCCCGCTCTCATCCCCCGCCTCCCATCAGTTTAGTTGTCCAGGAAAGGGCCATGGGACGGCGACAAGACAAATTTGCCGTTAATACGAAGCCAGTGAACGTGGCCAGCGAGTACTGGCGTTGATTGATCATTCGGCAGCGTGGCACTGCTTTAATAGCTCCTGTAGCATTCAGAGAGGAACATATTTTAGGCCTTAGGGCTGCATATCAAAGACGCGGCGATCAGAGACACATAAGCAGGGGGAGGGGGTGAAGGTCTTCGCCTGATGGAACAACAAACTAATAGTTGTGTCACAACGGGCCCCCAATAGAGCACTGTAGCACCTTGAAAAAAAAAAGGAAAGGCACAGCCGGCCACTTTACACAGCCAGAGCCACCGGGTCATTTTTTTTTTTTTTTTTGCAGCCAGTGATGATGACGGTTGGCGACTGATGCGGTTATGATCCTTAAATCAACTTTCTGCTCGCTTGAACAGGGTCACAGGGAGTGTGGGGGGGGTACAAGGACGGGAAAGGTTGAAGGAGGAAACAGCGCTCCCTCGTCCAAGCACGCCGCCGCTACCTGCCGCGGTAAAAATGTAGCTGCGCCACCGGTAATCAATCAAGGTTGGCGCAGACATACATTTTTTAAAACGAGGGCTGTGTATCTTTGGCCTGTAATGAGCGAAAGGAGTAGGAAGAGGTTAGTCTGAAAAATGGCAACCCACCATCGATGTAGCAATCCAGGCCCACAAAGATAAATTTACGGTCAGTGACAGGGTTTCTATTAAACGCAGGACGCTGTATATTCTCGCGGAATCGGGTTATTGAATAACGGTAACGCTTTAATCAGATCGGCGTGGTGGCGCCGCACGCAAACGGAGGTTGGGATGGGATTATCTAGCCCGTTCGGTCAGGGTGCTGAAAAAGCTTGGATGCAGGATGATTGATGGCGATGATTAACGCGCACGTGGAATTATAAACCGATCGGAAGGAGAATAAGTACAGACATGTTGCAGGGGAAAGAAAGACGGGACAGAGAGGACGCAGTATCGGGAGAAGAGGCCTGTCATGTCAAGCACATCAGCTAAAAATACACACCATACCGTCAAAATGCAGGGGGAGAAAAAAGAAAAAAAAAACCCTAGGACACTCAGTTCAGCTGTGACCTTCCCTGACTGCTTACCTTCACCATCAGCCATTACAAACACTAACGATGGAAAACGTACACACACACACACACACACGGTCATGAAAAGTGATACATGTCCACATTCATAGCAGTGAATAACAGCAGAGCCGAACTGCCAAAAAGCGTAGCGAAAGGACACACCCGCTATCCACAGCAGCACAAAGATGCTCCTTGGAACGTGGAAAGGTTATTGATTGGTCGCGCAATAATTTCCGCCGGCTCTTTGATATGCAAACGATCTTGAGTGAATTTACAGCAGTACTATCAGACTCATTTCACAGTTCTTAGTGTCGCTCTGTCTCCCTCTCCCTCTCCAGAGCTTTCCTCGGCTCATTAGGCCACTGTTCTCCATTACCGGCATAATTAAAATCTTTAGTAGCTTATCAAATTCAAAATATTTTCTGCTGATCGCACTGAGGTCTTCAACTCGCTGGTTATTTTGCCACAAAAGGAATAAATTAGGACTAAGCATTTGCAGTGTGTGTGTATGTGTGTTAGAGTTAAATGCTTGAAAGGGAAGAGTTGTGGTGTCTGCAAAGAAAGAGAGAGATTGATTAAAGACAGGCAATAAAACATTTTAATTCAGATGAGCAGAGGGTAAACCGTCTTCCTTTAGATTTCGAAAACGGATTCGAATTCAGACTCGACGGGTCCATCCAACCAATCCTCTCTCTCGTACTTCGTATTTTGTAGTTCCATCATACCCGGCGCCGTATTCATAGCGTCCGAGTCACTAGCGATCGCTAACGCAGCAGCTCAGTTCGGTCACGGACAGCGATTTAATGGTGCGGTTGCGTTTAAGCCGCAGCGTGCCGCTTTAAGTTAGGCAATGCAGAGCTTTAAGGATTTTGTATATTAACTTGCTTTTAGAATATTACCCTAGAGGCTTGGTGTTTGTTTGTTTGTTTGTTTGTTTGTTGGTCGGTCTTTATTTATTTATTTATTTATTTTTTCTTCTTCCTGTGAGCGATCTTTTTTTTTTTTTTTTTTTATGCGTTTAAACCTTGCCATTGTGAACGTGCTGTCTTGTCTCAGAAGATTATTGCGATTTCACGCCTTGTCTCGATGTTAATTATTTACTTTCAGCATGAAACGCGCATGAATGCCAGAGATTTGTATACACAAACACGCTTGGGGAGGGTAGGGGGAGGAGAGAGAGAGAGAGAGCGAGAGATACGAGAGCATCTCGTGATGCTTGCCCGTAGTGGAACAATTCCTAATTAATACGCTCCTTTGTTTACTCAGCCTCTTGTTTTGTTTTTTTTTTTTTTTTAATTTAATTACAGCAGTGAGTGGAAGTGGATTAGCCCATTAATTGATTTAATTATCCAATTTGTTTTGTGGCAGGCGTGATTCCAGCTGAGCTGCAGCAGTTGTGGAAGGAGGTGACAGGCACGCACGTGAAGGAGGAGAACAGCGCCAGCAACAATGGCCACCGTGGCCTGGACCTGTCCTCCGCCTCACCCGTGCCTCCCAAAAGCAGCCTCCTCAACCAGCACGCTACGACCAACGGCCAGTACGGCAGCCACACGCTCAAGAGAGAGAGGTAAGAGAGGGTTAGTCAGAAATGCTAAATTACTAAGAACGGTACTAATGAGAAGCAGTTTTCTCAAGAAACCTTGTGGACCAGTTTTATGTTTATGACTAACACACATATCCGTTACTGGATTTAGCTTTTACAGCGATATTTAATAAAGCCTAAAGTTCAGGGTTACATGTGGGTGCCATGCATCTTGACCCGAGCCACAGTTAAATAGGACTACGCTGTGCTGTTTAACACTTATTCCACGAAATCGAGTCGGACATGAGCTGATAGGCTAGAAGCCGTGTGTACGACGCGATCGCATGGAGTAACTGTTTTATTTTAACGTCCGACAAAATAATTTCCGCTTACAGGCGAAATGGCAGGCGCAATTTGTGAAAAATGCGATAATAATAATTCCATGTTTTGTTGCCTTTTTTTTTTTGTATTTTTGGGGTCGGTCGGTTCAGCAGCACGCGCCGCCATTTTGTTTTTCAGTCAGTCAGTCAGTTGGGTTCAGTGTCTGAACTGATGATCGCATCATCAGTTTTTCACTGGCTAATCAGACACAAGGTACACCACCACGCTTGCCAGAGCGGTTGGGGGTTAGGTGCCTTGCTCAAGGGCACTTAAGAACTCTTTCTTTCCCACCGCCATCAGACTTCTGAACAGCTGACAGGAGTCTGTAACCATGGACTACCTCCCTGTAAACTCTCTTTGACTGTTTACATCACTGCCCTTTTTTGTTTCTACGTCCGATCGTTGCCTTATTTGGTATTATACTGCCTATTTTGCACTACATCTACTTTTATTTTGTACTATACTGGGTTGTTGGGTTTTGTGGGGGGGGCTTTTATTTGCACTACATTGCCTTTATTTTGTATTATTATAGAGGCAATTGTTGGACCAGGTGGTTCTTTGCAGACTTTAAGAAAGGATTTGACTTGATAGACCGTAACATCTTACTGAATAAACTCTCGAATTTTGATATTCACCCCTGTATGCTATGCTGGGTGGCATCGTTTTTAGAGGGTAGGATTCAATCTGTTAGTATAAACCCTTTATCTTCCCCACCCATGAAACTATTTGGAGGGATACCGCAAGGAACAAAGTTAGGCCCAGTCCTTTTTTCTGTAATGGTCAATGATCTACTGTGTAGCTGGTTCCCCCGCGCTAAATTCGTAGACGACCTGACGGTCCTCGAAATAATCCCAAGAAGTGCACCTTCTATCTTACCTTACGTAGTTTCTGAGGTGCAATCTTTCGCAGCTAATAACATGTGCCTAAATCCAGCGAAATGCAAAGTAACGTCGGTTGACTTTCTTCACTATAATAGTTACCAGTGCCCGCCTATTGCCACGTGCGGTTCTTTTTTGGAACGAGTCGAGTCATTCAAATTTCTTGGAGTATATATTTCACATGACTTGACTTGGGCGGTTCACTGTGATTTATGTAGTGAAGAAAGCCAATCGTAGGCTCTATGCCATTAGACAGCTTAAGCGCTGCAGAGTGCCTCCCTCTGATATTATTAAAGTGTACTGTTCACTCGTAAGATCGACATTAGAATACGCTTCTGTTGTTTTTGCCAGCCTTCCACAGTACCTTTCTGACGCTATAGAGAAGATTCAGAAGCGCGCACTTTCCATCATATTCCCAGGTGTTGATTATAGTGAAGCCTTAGCTAAAGCTAACTTAGTTACATTATATGATCGCAGAATTACAGCATGTAAGAAGTTTATGTCTAAATTAAAGCCAGAAAACCCAGTATATAGCCTTGTGTCAAGTCGCTTGGTTGTAACAAGCTCGCACTATGCATTAAGATCAGCGAACAAAGTTTTTGCATGAACTGTAGCAACTAATAGATTTAAGAACTTTGTTACCCACAAATTTGTGCAAGATTTATCCTATGTTGCTTGATGTTCTATATATTGCATATATATAATTGTTTATTCATATTGTATTGTCTGGTATTTATTGTTTCTGATCTAAACCTGTAATTCAGTTATTTTAAACTGAAAACCCTGGAAGTTTTAGTTGATTTTTGTTCTTTGTTTTTTCAATAACGTGAACACCACAGCGCTGTTTCTTGTAGTTTACAGGTTTTATGATTAATAGAAAAGAATTTTGGCATCAGATTTTATAAATGCAGAAAAACATTGTGGCAAATATTTTCAAATTTATCTTCATAAATTAAATCTTGAATGTTTCAGGTTTTAGAGTTTGTCGTGTGTAAATGTAGCTGTTCTCCTGTTTTGAAACCAACGAACTGATCTGAGAGCAGTGCAGGGTGCAGTGTGTCCGGGTGATGAAGGGTTTCTGTGGGAGGATGAGTGACAGACATTAGAGCTGAAAATAGGAGGAGAGTTTTAGTCAAACTCTGAGCAGATGGTGCAAAGAAAACATGTGAATGAGTCTCTGCGCGCTCTCTCTCTCTCTCTCTCTCTCTCTCTCTCTCTCTCTCCTCAGCAGGCGAGCGAGTAGAGGCTCTCCCGGACCATTCAGAGACTCGGAGTCGGATGCGAGGGCGTCAGGACCTGGCATCTCTCCCTGCAGAGCTCATCGCTCAGATCGGAAATCGCTGCCACCCGAAATTGTACGAGGAGGGCGACCCAGCAGAGAAACTGGAGCTCGTTACAGGTCAGAAACTCGCACGCGACCTGAGAGAACATCTACAGTTTCTTTTTCTTGGTTTCTTTTTCTCACCTTTAGTCTTAAACATAAATGAAAAGGAAATGAGGCGTGTTTGGGAGGGGATGGTGTGACGTACGGGGCGTGTTTGGGAGGCGGCGGCGTCGAGTACGGGGCGTGTTTGGGAGGGGGTGTCGTCGAGTGCGGGGCGTGTTTGGGAGGGGGCGGCGTCGAGTGCGGGGCGTGTTTGGGAGGGGGCGGCGTCGAGTGCGGGGCGTGTTTTGGAGGG
>JAOANJ010000023.1:23818113-23829954 GCA_026413345.1 Ariopsis seemanni | reverse complement strand
ACGTATACAGTGACGTAATGACGTGGCTCCCCTTAGCACCCCGAGCTATGGAAAAGCAAACTGGTTCTCAGCTGGTTTGCAAGTTGAATGAGTTGTGAACCAGCACTGGAACTGATTTTGGTGGAAAAGGGGTAAGAATTAGAGATCCATCCGAAATCACTCACCGTATAGTGGACGATATAGCGAGTTCGCCATTTTGTAGTGCTGTCCGAATGTACAGTGAGGATTATTACGCCCTATATAGTGCACTCAAAGTATCCCACAATGCACCGTGAAAAGTAGTGTACAACCGATGGGCGCTAACCAAGCAATACGGTATATACCCAGGCATCATGCACTGCGGACACGCTGAAGGGGGGGAAAAGTGTGTTGGACAAAGGACGAAACAGGTTATAGACGGACATTTCAGGTACAATTAAAAATAGTAAGAGGCTGTAAATAAGCTAAAATAGAATAAGCCAGATAAAATACAAGAATAAAAGTTCAAGTGCAGAGCGAGGAGTTGATCAAAAGCCTCAAATTTGATTTAATAAAAGGCAGCGGCGAAGAAGAAGAAAGTATTCAGCCTTGATTTAAAATAACTGAAAGATGCAGCAGACACAAAGTACCGAAGTATTGATTGATTGTGTGAAATGGGTTCAATGTAATATGGATTTATTCCAAAAACACATGCGTGTATTGATTGATTGATTTATTTTGAAAACCCACCAGCCGACTGATCTGGCACGCTTTAATTGTGCGACAGTAATGATGTCAATACCAGCGCGGTGAAGTCGGGTCCGAAAGCGTTTTTAGATTTTACCAATGAGCTCGCTCACTATATAGTCCTCTATATAGAATTCCCTAGATAGTGAGTAGTGAGCGATTTCGGACACAGGGCTAATCTTACCCAGTGCACCTTTAGGGTAGTGTCTCACTGGGCTGCGACAGCCCGCGACTAGTTGGAGACACAACAATTGCGATAAAACATGCGAATAAGCAACAATTTTCACTTGGAATCACACTGAATTGATATTCGCATATTTTACCGCAATCGTCATGTCTCCAACTAGTCGCAGACTGTTGCAGCCCGGCTTTCCCTCGGCAGGCAGGAAGGCCTCAGGGAAACTGACTTGAGAAGGGTTCGCGATGGCTTTGCGACACCGGCGACGCATTTGTGGCTATTTTGAGAGAAATTTTGTCGCACAAATTTTTTGAACATGTTCACAATTTGTCGCAAGCTGTCGCAGCCCAGTGAGACACTGGCTTTAAAAACCGTCGGCTTTGTGTGTAATTTGCTTCCTCGTCATTGGCAGACCCGCACCTGCCAACCAGTCAGAAATGACTATTGCTTGTAGCTGTGGTGTAAAGTTAGTGTACAATTCATAATAACGCATGGCATGTTTGAAAGTGGGCGGCGACCACCTTACAGTCTCACATCATATACATGTCTATATCCTTCTTGTTCTTCCGTTCACTCTGCAGGAACTGAACCGGCTCAATCTGGAGTCGTCCAACTCGAAGTACTCGTCTCTAAACACAGACTCGTCCATGTCTTACATCGACTCGTCAGTCATTTCGCCCGATTCCGCGCCACTGGGCACGGGCGGCTCTCTGCTCTCCAAGCAGGTGCAGAATAAACCCAAGAGCGGCCGCTGTCTGCTCGGAGGCACAGCCACGCTGAGCCCTCTCACACCCAGGTACACGCACGCATTCGCTTTCACTACTAATGGGTTCGTTTCGTTTGCATTACTGATGGTGTTTAATGTGAATACTCTGATCTTTTTGATGTGACTGTAATCACCGTAAACACATTTAGTTTTTGCTGAACATGCTTGGAGGAGAGCGCTAACTACTCGGCATGTAGCAGTGGGACGATAAATTGTGATACAAATTTGTGTTGAATCGAATTGAAATTTAAAAAATGAACTGTTATCAGGCTGCGTTAATTGCTTTTGCTGGCTGTAATTGCATGGTTTAGACAGCAGAGGGCGCAGTAACTTACAATAACAGGAATGCATGTGATGTACTTCACTCAGCAGATCCAAAAAAAAAAGAGCTGTTGTATGCGTGACTGTACAAATAGATTTAACAAGAAATTAGAGCTGTTTTTAACAGACTGCTGAAAGATAAAGAAAAGAGAAGCAAATGGAGGAAGTACAAATGTGTATAGGTTTATTAAGAAAATGCCTGTTTTTGTTATTGAACTTTTTAAATTTTTAATAAAGGAATAGTTTAGTTAATAGGCTCTTATATTTTACTCCGAAGAATGGCTAAAGAATAGGAAAAGACATTTCGCTGCCTTTATTTTTATTTTTTTTGCGCTAATAAGTATTCTTTATTTAAGATATTTTCAAACAATATCCTGAACTGAATTATGAAAAGGCTCTCTGCAGCTCGAGGTCACGTGTTTGGATCCCACGTAGCGACGCCATACTGGAGAGCGAGCTTTCAGGTAAACAGAACCCTCGACAAGGTCGAGCACAAACGCTTCAGCAGTTTACAGCGCTTAATCTCTTTCCTTTTCAAGAAGAATCATCAGCATAGTTTTTGAGTTTTTGTAAGGTTTGGCTAAGATATAAACAATATACCGCGATGATGATGATAACACGTACTTGTTACAGTGCATCGATGGCTCATCGATCATTTTATGTAACATGCTTTTGTTTTTCTTTCACTGAGAAAAGCAATCTTTTTAGATGGCAAGAACTGCGTTGCTGTGACAACGGGGTTGTTTACTCGTATCCATGTCGGTACCACGTATCATTTATCTCGCTGAGAAAGAGGTTTAAACTTCATCGTAAAAGTGAAGTCTGTTGATTCGTGCATTTTGTTGCTGGTAAAAATCACACGGTTACAGAAAATTTCTGATGAGATTTTTAGAATTCGAAGCACACAGCTGATGAGGAGGGAAGCCGAGCTTTGTGTCGTCACTGTGGTAAATAGTTCGTTTACATCTTCAAGATGTAGCCAAACCTGACAAAAACGGCTCTATACCTTGAAAACTTTTTTTTTTTTAATTATGGAGCTTTGAGCAGTTAGAATTACAGTAAGTGCTTTTTACAAGTGTTTTTTTTTTTTTTTGGGTGTACATGTATTATATACACACCTTGTGAAGTCGCCATGTTGTTTGCCCACGAAGATCCAAACGCCGTCCGTTAAAAGTCAAAACCTTTGTGATAAAATTCTTTTTTTTTTCCTGTAAAAATGAGTCAAAACTAAACTTGGAAAACTACATTGACAGTTCTACTAGAAAAGGAAAGATATTAAAGGAGAACTGAAGGCAAATTTTTTTTTAACCAAAATTCTCTCTCTAGTTTTATTAAATATTGGAATGCATGTTTGATCACTATTTTGTCACTGCTATAGCAAGTTATGAGTGTGTGAAATATGCTCTGTAATATATCAGTCCATATGTCAAAGCAACGGCCGTAAACGAGATTCGCTGAGACCTGTGCGAGACGTCGTAGGACGGAAGTAAAACGTACAGCGGAAATCAAAGCGACCGACATCTGCCAACGTCATCAAAAGACCTGTGCGCGCCCGCTTTCGAATGCTGACGTAATCAAGCCGGAAGTTTTCCCCGTGTCCGGAATCGCTCCCGACTCACTATATAGCGTGGACGCCGTTTTGTAGTGCTGTCCGAAACCTTAGTCAGGATTATGTAGGAAATGCGCTCAGTATAATATGTATTTATGACAAAAATACACACATGTATTTATTATTTTGAAAACCCACCAGCCGCCTGATCCAGCACGTTTTAATTGTGCGACAGTAATGACGTAAATGCCAGCGCGACGGACTCGTCCTTATCCTGCCGTCTTTCCAACTCTTCTCGAAGTCGTATGGAATAATCTCCATCACTGATGAAGCTGGTAAATCTCGAAATGAATCTAAATTGGAACGATATGGCGATCTGGCGGCTGTTTTCAAAATGGCGGCGCTGACTTTAAACGCTCATGAAGATCATGCGGATAAGCGACGCCTGCCGTGGACCAAACGAACTACATTTAACATGGCTACAAACCCAAAAGGCTGATAAGTGTAATATAATAATAATATGCCAATACGAGTCACGATATAAGGTTACTAAAACCGAAAACATAATTGAATAAACACGTTAATTAAGAAATAAAGCAAGTTTAAAAATGACTTTAGTTCCCCTTTAATGTATGATAAGCTACAGTACGTATTTTGATGTTAATAAGTGTTCTTTTGTAGTACAAGCCTGATATGCTTTGCCTGCGCCTAGAAATAGTCCCATATTCATTTCTGTTAGCTATTTCACTTCAATCCATAATGCGCTGGCGTAAGTAAAGCTAAACAGGGTGGGGTTTTGTTGTTGTTTTTGTTAATACGAGGTCTAAATCCTACCGACCGTTCTGACAAGAGTTCAGAGTTTTCGTCAGATCCAGCTGTAGTTTCAGGGAAATGTAACGCAAAGTAGCGTGCTGCCTCCTTAGTGACTCTGGCTACACAAAGCCGAAACCGTTTGCATCTTTGAGAAGAACTTTTTTAAAAACCTAAACTGTCGGGAAGAAGATGAGAGGGGGGGAAAAAAATCAGTTTATCACTAATTAACACTTGGCAAACGTGCCGTACCAAAGAAACACAGTTTACAGTGAGCTGAAACACTGATTAATTTAGAGATTCTCCTACAGCTGTTCTTAATGTTCTTTTCTTTTTTTTTTTCCCCTCTTCTTCTCCTCCACACCAGTCAGCACTCAAGCTCTGGCTCGCTGTCCCCACAGTGTTTCAACAATGAAAATTTGGCAGATCTCATCTCTTTGGAGAATCCCTTGCCCAGACTGCGGGCTGAGATGGGGGAGGGGAGGAGGTGGGGTGGGGGGGTTTTCATGTTTTTCCTTGTTTACGACTGACAGCGTTATTATTCTCGTAAGGGCTCTGTTTCTTATCACCCGGCGTTTGTGTCGAGCCTCCTCGCCAACCCCAAACCGCCTCCGCCTTTTCTCTCTCACTTCCCTGCCAGCACTTTTCTTCCTCCTTATTGACACTGTGGTAAGGAGGCGCATTAATTTTGTGCGTATTTAAAGCGTGCGTGTTGCTGTCTGCTTGCCGTGTTTTGTTTTGTTTTGTTTCGTTTCTTTTTTGCCAGCTTGAAGTTGATTAATGACGGAACCCCGTGCAAGGTCGTCCTCTCGGGACCCGCCTCACAGGTTGGGCATGTTAACGAGTGGAAGAGGAACACACAGCGTGCTGATCTAACGCCACCGGGAGCCTGACAGGCGGCCCTCTCTCTCTCTTGCTCTTCCCTGAATATATTCTCTCTCTCTCTCTCTCCTCTCTTGGTCGCTAGAGTCAATTCTCTCCTCTCCACGTCACGCGTTGTTAATCTCCCTCATTTATCAATTCGGAGTGAATACCCTTGTTGTTGGCAGTTGTGGAAAATAAAGCGCCAACGTTTCCCCGACGGTAGAAAGGCAGCTGAAGTTATCAAGAGCACCAGTGTACTCTGTTAGCGTTTAATTAAAAGGACAGCAATTTGTTTCCCTGCTCAGTGCTGCTTTTTTTTTTGGGAAAAAAACCTCTGCGGTTTAATCTGATAAAATAATAAACGTGGCCTGTTGTGTGTTCCCACTATGTACAGGCATCACATCAGCGTTAAAGAAGAACCACTGGACCCAGAGGAGCATGAAGGGCCGCTCTCCTTAGTGACAGCCAATCACAGTCCAGACTTTGATCACCACAGAGATTACGAGGACGACCACGGGAACGAGGACATGCTGTAAGGCTGCTTTCCCTCGGGTCCTCTCGAAAGGGGCCAAACTTAAACTGAAATCATCTGTGAGACCACTCCCAACCTAGCAAGCCCGACTGGATTCCCAGTCCTTTTTGTTGACAGCTATTAAAAAAAAAAAAAAATTAAAAAAAAAAAAAAAATTCCAATTTACTCTTCGTGCCATTAATCATGAAATACACATGAGGTAAGGAAAAAAAAAACAAAAAAACTATTCCATTTGGGAGTATTTTTCAGTTGTTTTTACTTTTTTGGGTGAAAGACAAGACCAAGCACGTAATTTCTACTTGCGTCCAGTAAAGGAGCCATTTGGTACTGGGGGACTACTACTTCACATTGCCTGGCCTGGTGGCATTGAGACCAGAGTGGACACGCAGAGAAAGACTGCCACTTTGCCCTCCAAGTTCAACACTGATTTACAAACTACAGAAGAGTGCACACTTGAATCGTTAGCCCCCCGAATGGACATCGAAGCAGAGCATGTGGGCGCGGGTGTACGTGATTTCAGTTCAATGACACTGCCTTCAAATCAGCTTGGGTTGTTTCCAACCTCAGTGTTGCCTCCAAACTCGAACGTTTTGACGGTAAACAATACGACGTCCTGTCCCTCTGATTGTCCTACGCTCACGTTCGCTCTCTGATTTTTACTTTGTTTTCTGTACCTGATCAGACCTCATGCCCATTGTTGTAGAGATTCTGTACGATCTGCACTTGATGATGAATGTGTATAGTTTTCTTTCCATGATGTCTCATTTCTCCTTTTCCTTTCCATTATTTAATGGGAAACAGAATGTCAGATTTACCGTGTAGTATTTTTCTGTCATTTATTCCACATTTCAGATCACCATCACACTGCCATATTGTTCTCTCTCTTTCTCTCTCTCTCTCTCTCTCTCTTTCTCGCACACACACACAGTCCATCTGCATATGCACTCCTCGTAATGAAGGCTGTCTCCACGCATCAATGAAGTTTAATTTTCACAACGGAATGAATGACAGAGAAATCAACGCAGGTTACGACTTGTCCTTATGAAATACCTTCTGAAATCCCCTTTCGTTGCAGTGTGTTAGCTGCAACTGAATCACTGATCAAAACACTGGCGCGAATGGGGGGAAAAAAAATTAAACGCCAGAGTAAAACGAAGCACCGGCAGAGATAATTTTTTCTTTCTTTTTTTTTTCTTCTGTAATTTATGGACTGTCGGGTTAAGGCTAGAGGACTTTAAAGTGCATTCCCTGTTGTTTTAACGTCTTGTTTGCCCACATCAATGACCAGCCCACTCCCTGTCCTTATTAACAGTTGTTAGTAATTACACATGAGATAAAAAGGTTTAAGGGATTACAAGCCACAGTAGGCATTAGAAGCCATGACCACTAAGCATTACAGCATCGCGGGCAGCCCACTATGACCACATGTTTCCTGCCACATTACCTTGGAAACCAGTATGAAGTCAATTTCAGGCTCACATTAAAAACCTCCATGGTACCGTGTCAGGGACGGGGGCTAAGGGGACGCCGGGGTATGTGTAAGGGGTGCGGGACAGCAATAAGCAGCCACTCTTATTTCTAACCGCCTGCGGTTTCATCCAACAAACGAAACGTATTTTATTATTATTATCATTTTTTCCAATCCGTAACACCGAGAAGCAAATTCGAAGTGGCTTAATCAAATCGTGCATATTGATTTATGACTGCAACCAACCACTTTTTAATTTATTATTTCTGTTTTCATGATTTCTTGTTTTTGAGTTGTTGACGTGTCTGTTACCTGTGACTACCAAAGATAAATGACTAGTTAAAAAAAAATGCTCTATGTTCCATGCAATAGCAAAACAAGGCCAAATATCCTCCCCATTCAGTGCAAAAGAGGGAAAAGACCAGTTTAAAGAGCAGCTTTTGGCGAATAAACGAGAGAGCTGTTCAACTTTGCTGAAGTTAAAAAGCCAAAGGGGTTGTTTAAGGGGCAGCTGCAAGGGTTTTTTTTTTTTTGCCTTTGACCAAATGAGAGAGAATAGCCAGAGATAAACATATGACCATATCATAGCGCTGTTCTCTCTGCGCCAAGCTGAGGTTAAAATAAAAGAGTGTTTTACTTTGAAAAAGTGTCTGGACTAAGTAGCTGAAATACAGGATGGGGAAAGGATTTACCGTAAATAACACAATACTGGACCACACTTAACGGTTTTTTTTTCCTGTTTTAGGGTTGTTTTAATCCTCCCTATAAGATTGTATGCCACTTTTTATGTGAATCCAGTTGGTGGGATGATTTTTTTTTTTCCCTTTGTTAAACATTGCAAATGCTTTATGATTGTGTTTTAAGTTCTGTCAACTTTTTTATATCAACTTTGTTTTTATATTAAAAACCAAACACTCCTGTCGACTCATAAGCTGAGTACAAGGTACTTTAATGGCAGTTTTTATTTTTCATTATAAACTCAGCCATGCATTTATTATAGACAAAAATCAATAAATTGTTGATTCACAGAAAATAAGCCACAAAGAGCCGGGCAGCTGTTGATGGTTGAAAGCAGTCAGAGTGTGTGAGACGTACGCTCATCCAAATCACGCGCTAATCCAAATCTCTTAGCGGTAATGAGGAGGGAGAAGGGGATAAGCAGGTAGATAAGATCATCTTCCGCATGTGTAGCTCAACATTACTAAAGTGAAGCAGCATGAGAAAACTGTTAGTACGCATACCTCAGTTCAGACCTGTAGGGAATGATTAAACAAAGAGAAGAGAAGAAAAAAAAAAAGAGATGCCATTTCACTCTGTTGCACTTAGTCGTATGTCCTGCATGTTTAGTCTAAAACTGTAGCAAATGATATTTTAAGAAAGAGTTTTTTGTTTTGTTTTGGGTTTTTTTTTAAGAAAAAAGGATATAAAATTGAAAAAAAAAAACCTACTTGTTTATCTTGAAGGTCTTATGTTCTTTTGTGTTTTAAAAACCAATCCAAACCTCAGGCCGTTATTATTATTATTATTATTATTATTATTGTTATTTTTTATTTTTTCCTAAAGAAAAGTCACAAATCTTTCACGTTTTTTCAGGCATGGTATACCGTCTATATATAGACAGCTTCACTTATTGTGGGCTTTTATTCCCATCGGTTGTACATACACCACATTATATCCTTGTGTGCTTTCTTATTTTCCTTTCTTTTTTTTTTTTCTCTTTAAAAGAACAAAAATGTTTGTAATGACATGTTTGCTTTATCATTCGAACTGCTTTGTACTGACTATTAAAAAAAAAAAAAAAAAAACGGAGCAATGACAAACTGCTGTATGTATTGGAATAGCAAAGTGCTGCAAGTAATCCATGCTTTTTTAGAAAGAACAAGAGGAGGTTTGGGGATAATTACCCGTTTTTTGGATTTTGAAAACTGTAAAATAGAAAACAGACGTGGCTGTTATCATTGACCTAAGCTTTTTAGCCTTTTTTTTTTTTTTTGTAAAAATACTTTTCTTCCCTTTTTATGTTAAGTTGCTTTTGGTGCGTCCGTGTTTAGTGGTCCAGCGGCTGCCTCTCCCGGTGGTCTGGTCCAGATTAGGAGCTCAGAGCAGACAGGTGTGTTGCCTCAAAGGAAAAAAAAAAGAGAAAGAAAAATATCCTTAGGACTCAAATGATAGAGAACGGTCCTGAAGTGCTCAGTGACGTATCGGGGTGTTTTTGAATAATTTATAGAAAACAGAAGGGGAAAAGTAAATATACAGTGCCAAGACTGTGTTGGGTTTTTCTTTCTTTCTTCCTTTCTCAAAGCCCACTTATCATTATTCATGTTCCTTCTGGACTTTTTTCCCGGCTTCAGTATTTCATAACGCTGAGTTTTTCCACTATTATGATTTTTCCAATTTTCTAACTAGTTAAACCCGAGCACGGTAAATTTCAGAAGATACAAAAGTCCCTCAAACTCATGAGTGCATGATTAAGAATGGAATTGGAGATCAGTCCCGTCACACACGCCCCCCTACCTTCTAATCCTGCTCCCATTTCCGACAATATTAGTGTTATTTTGTGTGATCCTGTACAAACTCGTCCCGTTCGCATGATTAAAGGTACGGTGAAGGAAAATCCATGAGTGACCCTAGCAGATCACTATCGAGGCTGTAAACTTGTTTTCTTTTTTTCATTTTGTTACAGAACAGATTTTTCTCATCACCTGCTTCATCAGTCTGTAATCCCTCCTTCACTCTCATGTTTTATGCAGATTATCATGTTAAATCCAGTCTCAGTGACTGACTGGAACATTCAATAAAAATGCAATAAAAGCGTTGGATGTTCACGGCTGTTTCTCAAAAATCGTCATTTCCGCAATCTCATATTGCAAACGATACGCTTATGGAAATCACTCAGAAGAAGAAGAATGTAGGGATGAAATGAAATACAGTTTTCTACACTATATACATTCATGCATGCATTGTGGATTTTAATAACAGACTGGTCAGAGGAACTGGCTTCCAGACCCAGGCGTCGGCTCTGATGGTTGTGTGTGTGTGTGCGCGTGTATTGTACAGTCTCCGTCAGCAGCGGCTCTGCTTGCACATTAAATTCTCCTGTAATTAAAGAGACAGTTAAACCGTCCCTCCCACTAGCAATTTTCCTAACTGCATTTGAACAGGTATAAATCATGACTGCATTAAAATTCCAAAAATATTAGCGATATGGATTTCTCCATGGAGATAAACGCTGATGATGACGAGTCGCTTTTTATGACGGAAAGTGCCGGGTCGTGTTAGCCACTAAACAGCAGACAGAGATCAGGCTTTAGCACTTTTAATCTTGTGAAACAAGCAATTACAAAATAGTCGCATTGATTCGTTAAAAAGCTTTAGGTGACATAAATTGTTTCGTGGTTATCTTATCGCTCCGACACATAAACGCCATCGAGTGTATTATTAATTAAAGCCACTCAAAGGCAGGATTTAAAGGAAACAATATAAAAACCATTGACCGTCTTTTTAACTGCTGATATTTCATTTGGCTTTTCAGCTCCATTATTTCTGCCGTCGGTATCTCTGTGGCATCATCTCGAGCGTTTTGCTGTCCTGTGAAAACACAGAGTGCACCACTCTCTCATCGTGCAGACGTAAACTTTGGAAAGTCTGGGAAAAGAACATAATACGGATCCATACTTTTGCGTACTTGATTAGATCTGGTCGAGTGGCATGATGATGCTTTCGATACAACAATAAGAAAAGATGTAATAAGAGGATGTGATGATTTTTTTTTTAATATTGACGGATGGGCTTCGGGTTTAAATGGAATCATTCGAAAGCACATTAATGTCACGGTATACATGCTTTGGATGCACGTTTTTTATACATTTAAAAAAGCTCTTTAGGACACGTTTTCCAGAAAACCTGTCGCGTGTCTTAGTCTCTGAATTCAGCCAAACATCAGGGAGAAAACTTTCCATGACGCCACGTTCATTAATCATGATGGGTGTTTTCACACTTGGTCCATTTCAGCAACAAGATGCCGTCGTGATGTCAGAACATGACCCTCATTGGCTGGAATGACAATCTGATGACAAACATGATGTGTGTTTCGTGATGCTAGAAAGCCTGAATGGATTGATATAAGGGGGAATACATGAATAGTTTTTATTTTTTAAAAATAATAAATACCTGGGTCTGATATCTGATTTCTGCAAAAGTGACACTGAAAACCTTTTATTAGTCTATTTTTATATATATTCACACACACACACACACACACACACACTATGCTATAGTGTCGACTGATGATAAAAACGTTCAAACACTGACTTTCTGTGACTGTATCCCAAGAATGATTTATTTCATCAGTTATTATGTTCAATGTAATGAAAAGGAAAGTGGAAATTCAACTATCAGCTAGAAACAACAATTCTGCAGGAATCTCCAACAGGGAGGAGAAACTGTCCGGCTTCACTACCGTATTTTTCGACTCCTCCCTGACTGAGACCAGCTGTTCATGTGACCAAGTAAGTCGAAGTGGAAAATGAGCACACGTCTTTAAAGGTAAAGGTCCGAGAGCTCCAGACGAACTACAGTGGTGCTTGAAAGTTTGTGAACCCTTTAGAATTTTCTATATTTCTGCATAAATATGACCTAAAACATCATC
>JAOANJ010000023.1:23631373-23649268 GCA_026413345.1 Ariopsis seemanni | reverse complement strand
AGTTTCGTTGTTGCTATAAACTCTTCAGTGTTGGGAACTTGAGTGCAAAACTGTTAATGACAACTGCAGTCCTAAAGTTAGCAAGTCAACTGTCTTCCTCAGCCATAAAAGCATTACTCTAAGAGTCCAGAGCGTCTTCCAGGCGTGACTTTCAACTGTCCACGTGGGGCCGTCCAACACAGACGAAGACAATTTCACATCTCCAACACATAAACAAAATGAAATGACGTCTTCAGAGCTTGCTACAGAGATTAAAACATATTTGAAATCTTACATGCATGGACATTTAGGGGTAGTTAGGGATAATCTTCTGCTTTGCTGGTTTTTATATATGATTATACAACAAGGCTTTCAGATAACTCTTTGTATTTATGTATTAAAAAGAGAAAAATTCCACGTTCTACTTGTATTTATTCCTGTATGAATAAAATGATATTTTAAAATCCATTTTTTTAAAAAAATGATATCAATTTATGACCGAATAATGCTTCCGAAACATCTAAGATTTTCACCGTAAATATTCAAATGCACGTTAAAACCAAATGAAATCCTCCAAGTATATTTTAAGCATTTTAAATATTCAAGCAACTGGTTTTAGTTCAGTGTAAAGCTACAAGCAAGCGAGACTGTGTATCTGAGCGTGAGATTTGGAACGGCTCCTACATTCCTCACTCGTGCTCCAGTCCAGAGTGGAGAATATTTGCTCTCTCATTTCCTCAATTTTATTTGTTTTTTTTCCACACTCGTACTGTCTGGGGACAGGTCCAGAGAAAATGGCTCACGCTGCGCGGGTGTTTTTGCTTCTGTCTGAGGCCGAGACACAGAGCGAGTCTGCCGTTTCATATCCCGCTGCATCATTATGAAGAAACATTTATTCTCCTCTTCTTTTCTGAGAAAGGTGTTTGTCTTCTCTTTCACCACGGCTCTGTGTTCACTGATCACTTTCAATGATCACATTCGTACTAGCCTCTGTCCTAAGGCCAGCTGTTGTCTTGAGGCCTTTGACCAAGTCTGTGCAAGCTGCTGTGACTATATGATACTGACAGTATCACTGAAAAGTAGACAGCGATGTAATTTATTGCAGTATGACTATATCGTCCAGCCCTTGGTCCATAAATGTAAGTACTTGTGATGAATGTGTATGCTCATGAATGAAAATAAAATACAAAGAACTCAAAACCAGCTGATGGTGTGTGTGTGTCATCTGTTCTACAGAATTCTGGACCTCTTTGCGTGTGTGTGTGAGACTCGGACAGCACTGCATAAACAGTACATTTCAGTATGTATGTGTGTGTTTGTGCACGTTAGGAAAAGACATGACCAGTACTAGCCAGAATTGTGTGGTTTGTGTGTACACGTACAATGGCTGTTTATTACGGTATGATTATGAACAAATCTTGATCTCTGAGCGCATATGCAGAGTGAGTGGGCGGTAATTTTTGATCGAGTACGATCTTGAGTTACCTTGGCGTCTGTTTCCGTTTGTGGAAGCACGGCTGGCCCAGGTATAGCGGATTTAAGTTTTCTTACACGGCAGCATGCTGTTAAAGTGCCTACGAGAGCCAGCGTTGAAAAGTGTAGTTTAGCTATAGGTGAACTGATTCGCCATGAACGTATTTTTGTCTGCTTCGCATATGAATAATGCGGTTGTTTTGTTCCTGAGATCAGAGAGTATGGCTCATTATACTGTATGATTGAGCAAGGAATTTTTACTGATGATGATGATTTTTGTTTCTGTCCTGCCGTTATCACCAGCCAAAAAGGTTATTTTGTCAAATGTGCCCCCGTTTATATCTGATGATATCCTGACTGGGTGGCACGGTGGTGTAGTGGTTAGCACTGTCGCCTCACAGCAAGAAGGTTCTAGGTTCGAGCCCAGTAGCCGACGGGGGCGTTTGTGTGGAGTTTGCATGTTCTCCCCGTGTCCGCGTGGGTTTCCTCCGGGTGCTCCGGTTTCCCCCACAGTCCAAAGACATGCAGGTTAGGCTAATCATTGGCTCTAAATTGGCCATAGGTGTGAATGTGAGTGTGAATGGTTGTTTGTCTCTGTGTCAACCCTGCGATGATCTGGCGACTTGTCCAGGGTGTACCTTGCCTCTCGCCCATAGTCAGCTGGGATAGGTTCCATCTTGCCCTCTACCCTGCACAGGATAAGCAGTTATGGATAATGGATGGATGGATGAATAAAAGACATTTGGGCCTAATTAAAAAAAAAAATTGAAGATTGCAGTCTTTTATGTGGATCAATTTACATCAAAGAACACAAATATTGATTTTTTTTTACACATTACCTGTATGCTGTTTAATATTGTCTTCTTCTGATTTTCATTGCTTAAAAAGTAGTTATATTATACAAGTTATATAAGAACTTGCTTGGTACTGTTAATTAGTCTGAATATCACTCTGTAGTGATAATTATGGTTAATATATAAAGTAACTGGATGCATACATATTTGTAGGAGTGCTTAAGTGTGTGTGTTTCTGAGAGAGATATTCTGACAGAAAAAAAAAACTGAAAAACCTTTAACACTCCTTGAAATAATTTTTTTCTTATGCTTGCTTGTATTTTATTAATCACACACAAGACATTAAAGTTACTGTGAAGTATCAAGATGTTCCCCAATGGGAAACGATTCCTAATCCCAAAGAGCACCAATTACTGTGTTTCTCATATAAGCAGAGCATTAATCTCTTTGTTTGCCAGCAGACACACTTGTTATAGTAGTTAATGATGAAGTTCATGATAGAAGTTCTATGTAGCAAACTTCATCTGAAAGCAATTTGGCTTCAAGTGTGAGGAGTTTGAAAAGATCTCTCTCTGTCATTTTAAAGTCGCAGATGTTCTGTTATGAACTTTGTTGTAGCTCTGTGTAGATACATAGCCTGTTCAAGGCTCTCGCGTTCTTCCAGGTCCTCTTCCTGCAACTTACTAATTGTCCCACGCAGCAGACTGTCCACCTTGGGAGGCAGGTCCTTCAGTGCCATGGCCCCTAAGCTCTGGAAAGCTCTCCCTCAATCTCTCCATGACTGCTCTTCTTTCTCAACCTTCAAATCTGATTTAAAGGCTTTTCTTTTCCATGAATACTTCTCTTCCTTCTCCTTTGTTTAGTCTAGCAGCTATTTTTTTTTCTGTAAAGTGACCTTGGGTCTGTGAAAGTCAAAAGTCAAAGTCCATCCCGTGTCAGAACCTGGTCTTCTCAGGCAGTCTTCCGTCCAAGTACTAACCAGGTCCTTAAGGTGCATTTGGCGGCACCGATCTCCGCTTCTATAGCCTGTACAGCTAGGGTTACAGTGGGGGGCTGGTCCTCTGGTAACCTCAAGAGTTTGATTCCCCACTCGCATCTCTATTGCAGCGTGCCTTGCCAAACAGAAGTAGGTACCATTTTTATGATGATCTTTTGTATGACCCAACAGTGAGTAGAGCTCACAATCTCCTGGTCAAGAGGCAGACATGCTAATCACTAGGCCAACTCACAGTTGGATCTGTGAAAGGCACTATATAAATTAAATGTATTATTATTATTAAGGCATGAATGTTGTGCCTTTGTTCTGCCTCACCATTCTGTATAAAACCTATGAACATGGAATGGGGTAATTGTTGTCCCACCTCTGAGCCAGCAGCGGAGGAAGTCACTGAGCCAAGTCGATATCTATATAATAGGGAGAGCTGGCATGGCAGGACAAGGCTGAGACATTTTGAGGGCGTATTTTACTGTATATGTGACCTGCCACAGGGGAATTTAAAAATCTTTGAAGAAACAGTTTGCTGTTAATCTGCAGAAGAAGAAGTAGTTAGCAGCTAACCTACAGGAACCAGTTGTTGAACATGTGGAGATGGTGAGGTCTGGGAGCTCCTTACCCTCTGAGCAGAGGATGAAGTCAACCGCCATATCATAGGGACGGTAAAGGATGACAAGTCATTAGAAATGCTGGCAAGACAGTTTCAAGAGCACAGCTTTACTTGAGACAGGTGCAAGTGATGAGAAAACTGAAGAGCTTGCGCAAAAAGTTCTATCAAGTCAATGACCATAATTTAGAGGATGGTTGGAATGGCCATATTTCAACTTTGGATTTGAGCAGAGGATCACAATCAATCAGTCTTTCATCAAGCCGTAATGTCATTTCCACAAGAGCTATACATTTATGTAGGTATTACTATAAACTGTGGTATATACTGTACACTTACTTCACATGGGAAGACGTATCCACTTTCTCTTCTTCTGCCTTTCTGTACATGGGCGAGTTGGCTAAAAATGGAGCATCATGTGTATGACCAGGCCAGTCCACATATACATCTGTGAAGCTGGAACAACAAAATGACTGGGCGTATAGATCAACATATGAAGCATATTTAATTGTTACAAACGATTGTAATGCAGGCCATGATCCTGACCAGCAGTTGAGGTAAGAAACAGCTTGGAGAACCATGGAGTACCACCCCTTCCAATTGTACAGCCCTAATTCCAAAAAGATTGGGACACTGTAAAATGTAAAGTTTTACAAAAGCCGAAAGTGTTCCAGAACATATGGAAATAACTTTGCCACTTACCTTCATCAAAAATTGTTGTGGACATTAGACCAGAACAAGGTCTTTCTGTTCTTCAAATTCTGCTTTCCTAGGCCAGTGTAAATTGACTAAGAACCAAACATCTTCCTCTACAGTGTCCAAGATCTGTGTGCCTCAAATCACGTCCCAATTCTCTTCATGTTGCATATAATGTATGCCAACCTTGCATGCATTTGAAGAGTGGTATAAATGTGCACGGCTAACAAAAGCACCTCAACATTCTGTTCACCCGCCATTATTGCTTTGAAAGCAACGCTGGATATGCTTGGGGTATTTGTATTTCCAATGCATAAGTAATATGCCACACTAGACCCCGATGCTTCATTGTGTTACATACTAGGCCTCTGGTTCTGGATGCTTTCTGGCACGCTATCTAAAAACACACACTTGGGTGGCTTTGTGTCAGCTCAATTGAAAAAACTTAGGCTGGTTTGATGAGAGATTTTTTTTAAAGGCAATCTAGTGGGATCTCTGTTTAAGGGGCTTATCTGTATACTTTGGTCAAGATCAGCTTCTAAAGGTTTAACTTTCATGCTAATACCTTCAATGATGCCATCACCCTCATTATTTCACAGCTCACCAACTAGCCAAGCTGATTCTTCTTTTTCCAGCTTGTCCCATTTGTGTGTGCGGGGTCCCTGCCATGTCCTATTAATTGGAGCATAGTTTTACGCCAGACACCCTTCCTGCCGCAACCCTCCCATTTCCAGGCTTGGTACCTATAGGCAGTAGCCAGTTAACCTAACTGCATGTCTTTGAACTGTTAGTGAAACCGGAGCACCCAAAGGAAACCTATGCAGACACAGGGAGAACACGCAAACTCCACAGAAAGGCCCTCATCAGCCACTGGGCTCGAACTCAGAACCTTCTTTTTGTGAGGCAACATTGCTAACCATTACACTACCGTGCCGCCCAACTAGCTGAGCTGATTCTTAACTGTAATTTAGCGCAAAGACGAGTAAGGTGTAAAGAATGCTGCATGGCATTCTTGGACTTTGAGTCCAAAAGTTTGCACTGACATGTCCACTACTTCTATGTTGGGTTTCTTATTATTATGGAGTTGAACATCACTGGAAAAAGTTAGCAAGAAAAGATTGCTTTTTTGTGTTTAGGAGCGAATGGTGAATCCTGATTGAAATTTTTAACACCATTTGTAACTGAATTTTCAAGCAAGTGATTTATTTTCAGCAGAAAAAAAAAAAAAACTGGATGAAAAGAGACTGAATAAGATCATTTGACCTTGCAGTCAAGGAATCTGTGTACCGTTGCCCAGATACTTTTGTTTCTGTTACTAGATTTAAAAAAAATAATAATAAAATAATAAGAAAGAAAGAAAACAGCATCGAAATTGCTTTTATAAGCCATCTGTAGATTGGCTGCCTCCACTTATGTTTGGGTTGCTTTCTATCAGATTGCATTTGGTCTCATAGAGAAACAAAGGCTAGTTCATGTAAACCTACATGCACTGCTGGGCATTTAATATCCTTAATGCTCACAATTCGAAAAAGGAACCTGCAGAGATCTGCTTAAAGATACAAACAGTGTGAGATTGCAAATACACATACAACCCTACCATTTTTGTTCTATGATTCTCAGCATGATGTGTTGGTGTAGATGCTGCAGGAAAAGCCACTGCTGTGAAGGTGAAGATTTTCAGGGTGATTTTTCTGACAATATTGTCTCTTTGTTTGCCCAGAAATATCACCATGCTGGGTCTCCTTGGCTTGAATATCGGCATGTTTTCTTACTGATGATCCCTCGTTAATCAGTGCGCTCAAAAACAGTCGGCCATTTGAAAGGAAGTAGGTGCAGTGCTGGGATTTAAGCGCAGAAGGATCTTGGGAAATCACTCAAGTTCTTTTGAGGGAAGTTTAAATTGTTACAATGCTTTACCTGCACCATAATAACCCATTACACATGAATGCATCATGAACACAAGCTGGGCGGCACGGTGGTGTAGTGGTTAGCACGGTCGCCTCACAGCAAGAAGGTTCTGGGTTCGCGGCCGGCGAGGGCCTTTCTGTGTGGAGTTTGCATGTTCTCCCTGTGTCTGTGTGGGTTTCCTCCGGGTGCTCCGTTTTCCCCCACAGTCCAAAGACATGCGGTTAGGTTAACATAGGGCAGCCTTGGGTTGAAGTGCCCTTGAGCAAGGTACCTAACCCCCCGGGTGCTGTAGCGTCACTGCCCACTGCTCTGGGTGGGTGTGTGTGCTCATTGCTCACTTGTGTGTGTGTGTGCATGCGTGTGTTCACTGCTTCAGATGGGTTAAATGCAGAAGACGAATTTCACTGTGCTTGAGTATGCATGTGACAAATAATAAAGACTACTTCTTCTAAGTCTTGCAAGTTTATAACAATTATTTAGACTGAGACAATTGATGATGATGATGATGATGATGATGATGAAGATGATGATGAGGATGATTAGACACAACCTACATTTTACCGAATGTTCTGAAGAATTTCATGTAGGTGGGAATAAAGTTGCGCAGTACACTACGAAACATTTCCATTTGTCTTTGCTTACTTTTGCTTTTCTTCTGAACTAACGATGCAGATATCTTTATGGAAAAATACATCTGCAATATTAATCAATCATAACACATTAAATGTTAAATAAAAGAGAGAAAAAGTCCATTGAATAATTCATTTGGGATAGGTGGGAGAAAAATAAACAGGCATGTTCAGTCAGGGCCATAATTCATTAATAGTTTGCATTCCATTCTGTCTGTGAAAAGCAGATTCATTATTGAAGGAGTTTTGCGCTCTGAAGCCAGCAGCTGAGTAGGAGCATATTTCAGCCATGGATTTGGCCAAGCATATGAACATTTAAGCTTGAGAATAAATGCTGGGGGCAAATACTTGTCTGAGGCCGAAAGCTGTTTTCTGTATTCCTTAAATTTACATTATATATGGTGTATTTCAGAAGTTTAGTTTCACTGTCTTTAAAAGATATGCATCCTACTTTGAATCCACTACAAATATATCTGATACTAACACGTTATTACTTTCCTTTCTCTTCATAAATCGGGTGTGTTTTTAGTTTGAGTCAACTGCAAGGCAAACCACACGTAACACGTAGCACAATTATTTGTTGGGCAGTAAATCGACTTCAAATTGATTCAAATATCTGCTACATGTGATTTCACCTTACTTATTCCATTAAGTACAGATTGACACTAGTATTTCAATATCGTTACTCAAGTCCTTTTTATACGCAATTATTTTATATCGAAGTGAACCTCTAACACTGTCTGTCTGTCCATGGATGTACTTCAGTACACTCCACAGTGTTTACAGGACTATTGTAAAAAAAAAAGAGAGAGAGAGAGAGAGACTCAGGGAAATAGTGAGGATCCATATGCAGGTGTTTACTAATGGACACAATCCAGAGTCCAAAAAAGTCCAAAGGGGAAAAAATACCTGTTTCAAATCATACTCAGATAAGGCATTATTTAACAGTTATTCCACGAAACAGAGTCGTACATGAGCCGAAAACCGACGAGGCCCGTAGTGCCGATTTGGCTATAAGCCGTGTACTACAAGATTGAGTGGAATAACTCTTTTATTCTATCCACATTCACTGGATTTTGAGAAACGGAGCATTTTTATTCTTATTTTTTGCAAATTCAATTAATAAAAATTTTGTACAAAACATCCGACAAAATCATTTCCACTTCGAATGTCAACAAACTGGCGAAATGACAGTAGCAATTTGTGAAAAATGCTATAATAATAATTCTTCAAAAATAAAAAAAAGATGCGTTCTTACCATCAAATACTTCCGTTCCATATTTTGTTGCTTTTTTATTTTTTGTGGTTTTGTTTTCAAGTAGAGTTTTTATTTTATCCTCGGCTGGTTCAGCAACACGCTTCGCCAATTTCTTCTTCTTCTTTTGGGTTTTTTTTGGCGGTTGGCAAACCAACTTAAAGGTGCATTACTGACACCGACTGGGCTGGAGTGTGGAACAGGAGATAATGGGGTGGGGGGGGGGACTATATACTTTTAGCAATTACTGTTTCTTTTAAATACTTGACAACAAAGTGATATATCTGACTTGATGCACTCCTCCATTTTGCTTTTCTCTACTCATGGGATATGAGCTGATATCCTAGTAGTAGAGTGGCCAATCAGAGTGTGCGATTGCTCATAGCCAGTGAATGTGGATAGAATAAAAAAAACTATCCAAAGGGTAATTCAGTGGTAAGGTTAACTTACAGGCAGAGATTGATACATAGAATATCAGTATCCATTCTGGGCAAGAGTTATTCATAAAGTGAGAGATGGAGAAACTGGGCAAGGTCATACACAGAAATGGCAGTCAGGAACAAAAGCCTCAGAAGTTACACAAATGGAAACTGTCAGTAAGGCTTGATGTTATTTCTCAGTGTCCATGTATTTTTATATACTATATAAATAAATGAGGAAGAGTCTGTAGAACTTGGCAGGTTGCCCTCTGTGGCATGGCGGAGAACTGTCTGTTACTGATGTGACAGCTATGATGAGAGAATTTGTTTTACTCACTAATTGGCAAAAATCTCAGGGTTGTATTTTCACAGAAAATCTATTGGATTATGCCACTTCAGCTTGTTTCTGTTATTATTTGAGATAAGAAACAATAAAGGCTCATGTACATTATAATGTTTAGTATCTAGCTTATTTAAAAGCTCTTGTTTGTTTTCTACTCATGACACAACGTTTCCTCAGATTTACCAGGGAAGACGGTGACTAACACAGCTCCAGGCAGGACCCTGCAGAGACTCAGTCCCATACCTGAGCTTGGTCCTGGAGAAACTAAAGCAGATCCAGCTTCTACAGGATCCTCTTCTGCGCTCTCTTCTGTGGATAGGCGTAGCTTTGTCTCCTCTTCCACAGACTCCTTAACTGACAGTCAGGATGCTGAAGGTGAATCAAATGTCTTTGCTGTTATTAATATGGGTGCAAAAATGAGTACCAATGAGTGCATATAAGTACCATTTAGGCGTGTACAGAGTATTAACCAGCATCATATGATCGGGCCGTTATAAAGGGGTTGTTCTTGTTTTATAATTAGCATTAAGCTATAAAGCTCGAGGGTAATCAGGCTTAACTTTTGCTTAATGCTGTATGTCTTCTTCAAAGTCCACATGCAGCACTTTCTTTTCACATGTTATGTTTCTAATTCATGTAATTGCAATTTCATGTGATCAAGTTCAAGTATCAGCTTTCCACAGATTGTAGTATCAGTATTAATGGGGCTGATACTTCATGGGTGTTTGTTCTTATTGTATGGGAGTAGTCAAAACTGTTGACCTATACTAAATCGTTTTTCATAATCCAAATTTACCCATGTTAATCCAAAGTTAATTGCACTTCAAATAAGTATAATTTGAATATATCCATTTAATCTGATCTCCGGGTGTGGAAAAGACACTAGAGGTGACCTTTTGACTTAAATGAAAGAAAAGTTCACCAATAAAGATGGATGGTAATTGATTAGGCCTTCAAACAACTCCCTGAGTTCCCTCTCTCTTAGGGAGGAAAATATGATTCCTTAAATTATGCATGTGTTAGGAAATGCCATGGGAGAAAAAGGTGCTTTTAAATGTTATAAACAAGAGGTGCAGACAGATACCATTATGGGACTTTGAGTGTCTCTCTAGAAGCCAAGATGTTTCTTTGAAGCTTTTAGATTTTATTACGTGTGATGATGTACTTGGTCTTCTTGTCACAAGTCATTAAAAACTTTCTTTAGCTATACAGTTTAATGATATTCATGTTTATGAAGGCTGTTATGGCACAGCATAGGTTCATTGCCTGTAGTAATCTTCTGCATTTGTATAAATATAAATATCCACTCATCATTCACGTTATTAGGAAAGTATATCTGCTCATTTATGCAGTTGTCCAATCAGCCAATCATGTGGCAGCAGCACAATTCATAAAATCATGCAGAAACAGGTCAAGAGATTCAGTAACCGTTCACTTCAAACATCAGAATGAGAAAAATTGTGATCTCTGTGACTTTCACCGTAGCATGGGTGTTGGTTTAAGTCAGATGGACTGGTTTGAGTATTTCAAAAACCGCTGATCTCCTGGGGTTTTCACACACAACAGTCTCTAGAGTTTACACGGAAAGGTGCAAAAAACAAAACAAAAAAAAACCATCGATTGAGCAACAGTTCTGTGGGTGGAAACGCCTTGTTGATAAAAGGAAAACGGTCAGATTGATTCGAGCTTCCAGGAAGGATATAGCAATTCATATAATCACTCTTTGTAACCATGGTGAACAGAAAAGTATCAGCATGTGCAAAACATTGAACCTTGAGGTGGATGGGCTACAACAACAGAAGACCACATCAGGTCTTCCACTCCCACTTCCACTCCTGTTAGCCAAGAGGAGGAATCTGAGGCTATTATGGACACAGACTCACTCAAATTGGACAAAAAAAAAAAAAAATCACCTCTTTTGCCAATCTTCAACCGGTCTGTGCCCATGATAGCTTCAGGTTCCTTTTCTTGGCTGGTAGATGAGGAACCTGATGTTGTCTTCTGATGTTGTAGCTCATCCACCTCAAGGTTTGATGTGTTGTGTGTTCTGAGATGCTTTTCTGCTCACCATGGTTGTAAAGAGTGCTTATTTTAGTTACTATATACCTCCTATCAGCTCAGCCCAGTCTAGTAGTTCTCCTCTGATCTCCCACATCAGCAAGGTGTTTCAGCATGCAAACCCTCCACACATGGGATGTTTTTTTGTTTTTTGCACCTTTCTGTACAAACTCTAAAGACTGTTGCGTGTGAAAATCCCAGGAGATCAGCAGTTTCGGAAATACTCAAACCAGTCCATCTGACACCAACAACTACTGTATGCCATGGTTAAGTCACAGAGATCAGACATTTTCCCCTATTCTAATGTTTGAAGTAAACATTAACTGAATCTCTTGACCTATTTCTTCATGATTTTATGCATTATCTTGCTGCCATATGATTGGCTGATGAGAATTGCATAACTAAGCAGGTGTATAAGTGTTCCTATTAAGGTGGATTGTGAGTTTGCATTGATGGTTCAGATGGATGGATGGATGGGTGTCCAATGGAATGCAGAATAATTTAAATGACAATTCAAAACCGCTAATACCAAGCCAAGTCCTACACAGGCTAGCTTTTCGAATAGGCCAAATACTTTGCTTATGGTATCTATGAACATTTTCCTTCAAAAAGCTGCATCAGTGTTCAAACCACCTGTTTATGCTCACAGTGTATGCAATTAGTACAGGCATATGTGAGCTGGCTATTAAAAATTCTTGCTGACTAAACTGATAAACTGCAAGACAACTGTTCGTATAATCCATTAAGATGCCTTGAGACAGCTTATGTTTTCCGCTCTGTGATCGCTATGAATAAGGAATGACTTCCTTGCTTATTGCCTGATATTCCTTTGATTACTTCTTCTCTACTGATCAGATGCCTGTGCGGGGATCATACTCAACTGCCTCTTCTGCCAGTTCTATGATCTATGCCTCATGCTGCCTGACACATGTAAACGTGCCACAAATCAAATCTGCCCAGCCTGCAGCTATTTGTTTGCTCCGTTAGAACCAGCTGAAAGCGGTGATTGGAACCGTCACTGCGACACTGACTGTGGCCTTTTTGACGCCTGCCAAGAAACCAGCGATTGTCTGGAGTTAGCCATGGAGATTTCAGAGATTTGTTACCGTTAACATGCTAACAAAGCCAATAGATTAGGCAGTAGAGTTGAAGACTACATGTCTATTCTGAAGCCAATGGGTAATGCAGCATTTTCATCATTACTGTTTACTTCACCTAATGTGGTGTCAGTTGATATACTGCACAAACATCAACTCTGATTACAGTATGTTTATGGAGTTCCTTTTAAGTAATGGTAAGTTTTGGCATGGTGAACCACACCATTGTACAAGTTTAAACAACAATCTTTGAAGAAACACAAAGTAGGTGGAGGTGAGTAGATTCTGGAGAAGAACCAAGAGATGCTGACACAAGGTCTTGTGTCTGCTCGTGGCAGTTTTATCAAAAATAGTGGATGTCATGAGGAGGTGGAAATGGTCTTCATGTTATCCTTGAGCATGCAGCCTGTTTGAGTTGGAGTATGGTTGCTAACACAAACTGCATGAGATGTTGTTTCTGTAGGACACTTGTCTTTCTAGAACCCATCGACCGTTGGTCTTTCCTCTATTCAGGAAGACTACTCACTCCAGGGCACAGTAACAACTTAGTAGATCAGTTCAACCAGATGTGCGCTTGTCATGTAATGGGAAAGCAGTGGGTACAAAATATATTCTTGACAGTATAGTGTATATAGAGATACACTATATTGCCAAAAGTATCTGGACACCTGTCTGTCATACCCATTTGTACTTATTGATATTCCATTCCAACATGTCGTCCCCCCCCCAGCGCGCTGCTGCTCTAACAGCCTCTACTCTTTTGGTAGGGCTTTCCACTAGGTTTTGAAACACAGATTGAAGAATCAATACTTTCTTTCCAAATCAACATGACTGGAATTTGTTTTAGTGAGCTCATTAAGCTATAACGCAGCTGTCAGAATTAACTATTCAGTCACAAGAGCCTTAGTCTGGTCAGGCAAAAAGGCCTGGTGGTGTTCCAATTCGTCCAGAAGGTGTTCACTGAGATTGAGGTAAGGGCTCTGTGCAGTACATTAGAGTTCTTCCATTCCATCCTTGACAAACCATGTCTTCATGGAGTTCTCTTTATGCTCGGGGGCGTTGTCATGCTGGAACATGCTTGGGCCTCTTAGTTCCAGTGAAGGGAAATCAAGACATCCTAGACAATTGTGTGCTTCCAACTTTGTGGCAACAGTTTGGGGAAGAACCACATATGGGTGTGATGGTCAGGTGTTCACATACTTTTGATGATGTCGTGTCATTTTGTATCACACTAGTAATTCAAGGTGACCTGTTATTGTGGTATAATTTTGAAAAGGTTTCACCACTCATCAGGGTACCATCATCAGTTCTATGAAACACTGGGAGCTTCCTAAGGATTTAAACCTCTGCGTGTGATTCCTACCAAGCATGTCATGAAACTGTTCAGGTTCACAACATCAAAGTCAACAATTTTGAATCCCTCCAACAAATAAGAACATAATTATTGAGATACGCAGGGGTCTTCTTTTACAGCTTGTTCTGAATGTCACTATAGAATTAATTTCGGTTCAGTTAGTCTATGTTTACATATTGAAATTTGCCAGTAACATTAGAGGATGTATGACATAAACATGAATGAAAGAATGTTATTATGATTTTCAAAAATGGTCAAAATAGCAGTTTGACTGTTCCAGAACTTTCAAACGGCACTCTATCAGCATGTCCCTGCAGGAAAAAAGATAACTGGCCAAGTTTATTGTTCCCCTGCTGTAATCTTCATCAAAACCTCTTTTACAGTGTGTAAAATTATTTATCAAAGAAAATTAATGTTTTCCTTGCAGAATCTGGCTCATGGTCTAGTGTGTAAACCAGTGTATCGCATGTACCGGTAATTGTTCCTAAACTCCATTTTAACTCCAAAGAGAAATAATCCGTGTTGTAGTTATTTCAGTACTCTCTTAAATAATTTAATATGAATGCTGCATTGCGTCACTGATGCATGTTCAACACAACAGGCTTAGACAGTTTCAAAAGTGTTCTCAGGTCACGTCCAATTTGCTACCATCTTAAGTAATTATAAAACCCAGCTTATTATGGTGCCATAAAATAGCTTATTGTGTCCCACGGTGGTTTTTCTACACAAGTCATTCTTGTGCAAACAGATGCTTGGTTAAACCAAAAACATCTGTATGTCTTAAACTTTTTGGATCCTTGTCAAATTTCCTGATAGCTTTGGGAGTCGCATGGGCTGTTTAGATTTTCTAATGGTTTTGCATACGGTGTGAATTTTCCTGTCATCTGCTCGAATTTATTTCATGATGTCTATATACAGAGCAATGTGCAATCTCTGACTGCTTCTCTGGGACTTGTTTTAGTGCATTACAGTTTGCAAAGAAGAATGAAATGTAGAATGATGTTATTATTGTATAGTAACATTAAAAAGAAGTAGATACGGAATGATTTGTTTTATTTTACCATTGGCAAGCAGTCTGTCTTCATTATGATGCCATGTATGCATGTTTCTTTCTTTCTTTTTTTTTTGTAACCATAATAAAGCTTTTCATATTGTTACCCAGCTCTCTGTTCACCTCATTAATGAGAGACAAGACAAGGCTTTCCTCTGAAGTCCACAACATTTAGTTTGTTTGTTTGTTTATTTCTTTATTTAAATCATGGTATGCGCAAGCCCCAATGAAATATTAACATTGTCCATTTATAGTGCTTTTTTAAGCATTTCCGTCTCCTAAAGCCATGTTCTAAGGGGAAATCCAGTCCCAAAACTTTGTCACTCTGTGTTTGACATGACCATGTGGCTTTTTGCGGTTAACATGTACTACACTTACACAGTAATTTTGGCCAATGCTGTTGATGCACTTATAGTAGCGGCATAAGTAGTAGTTGAACTGCTGTTGTGGTTTTATAATCTTCTGAAGTGGACAATAGAGTTATTTGATGAGATAAACGCTATTTGTTTGACTGTTCCTCTTATGAAGGGTCATATTCGGCCAGTTTTTAGAAAATAAAATTTGATATTACCAAGAAAACACTGATGATTTGTGTTATTAAATGCTATGATATTTAAAGCACAAGATGTATATGGTGTATTAATAAACAAATTCACATAACCAACCTTTAATGGTACTCGTGTGTGCGCTATTGTTTAGTGTTACCAAGTACAGTATTTAGTATCTTTTAAATTATACTGATGAGTTGATCCTATAGTGCTATACAGATGTTCTAATAAACCAAATATCTGATCATACAGCATGAAAACCAGAGAACTCTACCTCCACTACATTACAACCAAGGCAATATTTATTTACAACATACAAAATTATCTTTTGTAGTACACATGTAGGGCAGCACGGTGGTGTAGTGGTTAACACTGTCACCTCACAGCAAGAAGGTTCTGGGTTCGAGCCCAGTGGCTGACTTTCTGTGTGAAGTTTGCAAGTTCTCCATGGGTTTCCTCTGGGTGCTCTGGTTTCCCCCACAGTCCAAAGACATGCAGGTTAGGTTAATTGGTGGCTCTAAATTGTGAATGGTTGTTTGTCTCTATGTGTCAGCCCTATGACGACCTGGCAACTTGTCCAAGGTGTACCCCGCCTCTCACCCATAGTCAGCTGGGATAGGCTTCAGCTTGCCTGTAGAACAGGATAAGCGGCTACAGATAATGGATGGATGGATAGTGTACGCATCATCTGAGAGGGTGTGTGTGTCAGCTATATTCCCAATCAATGCAACAACCCCCTCCTTTTCCTAAGTTAGGATGTGTGCCTTTGGGCTATCCAAACTTAATATATATTCCCTAATGGGTGCTTTGTAGCTGCCATGTGGACTTGCATTAAAGATACCTTTCAATCAGCAAGCCATCTCTGTCTTGTGACAGGCAATTTTCCTCTGTGTCCAATTAATAACCTTGTTTGAACAATTAACCCTGCAAGTTCTTTCAAAACCTCAAGAGACTTTTGAAGGTCTGTAGAGCTTATCAAGGATTTAACCCATCACTAGTTCAACCACCATTTAAACAGTTCAAATCAGGGTTGAAAGTTCAACTTTATCCTCTTAGGTCATAAGACTCTGACCATCATCCAGGTGTTGTCGTATTAGAAGGCGTGCGGACTGGCTCTGCAGAAGGCACATATGGCAGGAAATGATGGAGCGTGGTACAGTATCTCTGTGCCCCTACCCCCTGTGGAGGTGAGGAAATTAAAGAGGCACACAGCAGGAGGAGGGAATGGATGGGCCTTGACTGGGGGGAAGGGGTGGAGTTAATTACTGCGTAATGAGGAGCAATTTATTGTGTTCTTGTTAAGCACATAAAAATGCCGGATGCACTATACAAAGGCTATGTGTTAATGTGTCCCTCCTAATGCTTGGTAGCAAAGGTCCCGAGAATTTGAGGCATCTAGTGTGGAAAGTGACTGAGACATCCCCTTAAGGGTCCCGGAGCCATCGGATTAGCCCGGCTGCTTTTAGTGTCTGTCCCTGGGTCAGGGGGAATAATGAAAGCGTTGCATTAGTAGAGTATTGATCCCACACTCCATGGCCTCTGCTGATGAGGCTGCTATAACTCCTCATAGCCACCTCTCCACCCCGGTAAATCTCAATCTATTTTGCTCTAACTCTGCTGTTTATCTTCAGAGCAGATTGTGGCTTTTTTGAAAGTCTGTCCAGTATTACAGGGATCATCAGGAATACCAGTAAAAACTGATACAGTAAAAAAGTGACCGAACAATTAATAGGATTATCTTACTACCCTGAACATTGTTTCTGTTTTGTGTAATGTTTTGTCACCTTTATATTGCACGTACAAAAATGGACCAAGATGGTATATAACTTTAGTGTGTGTGGGGGAATCAGAACGAGCTTTATATTTCATCAGTCATAACCATCCTATTTCTTTATAGCTCCTGCTTCAGGAAAGGTCCAACTCTTTACATGTGATATATGAAACATGTGCAGAACAAAGCTCATGCCATCGAAAAACAGGCCATCCGCCATGATTTTTATTGACCGTCTGTCATGATGGTCCTCAGAAGCACCTACATGTATATAGTTCAGTATCTTTATTACAATGAAACCTCAGGAATCTATTTATGGTGGCACAGAGCATGGTGTATCACTGTTATTGATTGCATGTAAACCAACTGTGAACATTGCATTACAGTGAAAGCACAGCTATAAATACAAGCATATACTGCAGGTTTTCAGGTAGTTGTAAGAATCCGAGTCAGACATCACCTTGATCATATTCTGTTCCTGACAAATTATACAGGTTTTGCCATTTTAGAAGTTATAGCATGTTTGTATTTTGTTGCTCAATTGTCACACAATTTGTACCAATATAAAATGTTTGCCTGACGTAAGGGAATATTCTAATCTGATTAGTGTGCTGAGTAGCCCATTCACCTTCCATGCTACAGCCCAAATAGAAATGTTTCATTTCCAGATGAATCTGCATTTGAAATGGTCTCTCTGGACAAATGAGTAGCTTGTGGAATAACTGCAGAATGTTGACGAGGCTTCTTTCAGACAGGCATGAATTAAGAGAAAAGAGTCTGTCAGCCATGGAAATTTATAAGAAGCTGTTACTAATTAAACTATAGAATTTAATATAAAGCCTTGTGATGACCTGGCGACTTGTCCAGGGTGTACCCCGCCTTTCACCCGTAGTCAGCTGGGATAGGCTCCAGCTTGCCT
>JAOANJ010000023.1:23110139-23122452 GCA_026413345.1 Ariopsis seemanni | reverse complement strand
CCCCCCCCCACCGCAGGGTGGATGGCTCCCCGGCCTGAGTTGGGTGGTGGGGGTATGTGGCAGTGGAGGAGTGGCCAAACATCGGTTTGTGAATGGAGGGCAGGGCCAGGGAAGGTGAGTGGCAAAGTCAGTACATCTGTTGTCAATTAATGTGTGTGTATGTTTTGCAGTGACAACAGAGGATAGAAAAGAAGGGAGAGAGCAAAGAAAGGCGATCTCTCCCGACCAGAGCACGTGTGTGTGTGTGTGTGTGTGTGTGTGTGTGTGTGTGTGTACGAGCAAATTAATGAACGATAATAGTAAGCTGAAAAGCAAGCAAGAAGTGAAAAATAAAGTCTCTGTTGGCATCAGTCCCCGCCTGCTGCTCTTCAGTATTCCACCCACATCAGGAACATACTACATGCACTTTCTCTCTCATATACATATATATAAACACACACAGTACAGCACAATTGTACACTATCACAATCATCACGAATTCAGATTGGGAACATATCTACATTGTAGATTTAAATGGTTACATCACACTTTTTTTATTTCAAGTTATAAAATGGATTATCCATCTTGTATGACTGGGTATAAAATTAGTTTGGATTGGACACATGCCTTTTTATTCCATTTGGGCAAAAGTCAGACTGTTAACAGATTATTAGGTTGCATGTAAAAGTAGCTAACATACAAGAAATCTCTCAAAGACTAAGATGATCAGCACTGAGAGAAAAAGACTAGTACTGAGGAACATCTTTTTGTAAAATTCTGGTCACAAAATTGGTATTTTTACCTTGATATTTTTTTTTGCTTACTTTTGTACTTATTTTTTTATGCATGCTCTTTATTTGTTACATTTTTGCCTGCATTTTTCCTGTATTATTGTTTGTCTGCTTAATATGCATCTACATATCTTACACATCATACAAATCTTGCTCCACTTGGCTTAAAAAATCCCTCTAGGTAAAAATCTGATTTATCACTAACTGGCAAATTGTGTTTGGATATGATGTATCAGAGTAGGCAATTTTAAAGAAACTCTCTTTGGCTATTTTAATCTTGAAAATGAAAGCGTCAGTAGAGAAAATATGCAAGCCTACATTGAACTTTGTAAGCTAAAAACAGTCTGTGTTATCATGTGTTAGACAGACCAAGCACCTGGATGGTAAGCATGGACATTTGCTGTACCATATGGTGTGGATGCTGAGTCAATCGTTTTAGCAGCAAGAGTATTAAAGCAGGAGCCCAGGATGCATTAGAGAATGCCAAATGCTACTTGTGATATGAATAAACACAACTGTATTTCACTGAACACTGAGCACCACAAACCTACTGCTTTTGCTGTGATCTTGATGCCCGTATTATATTACAAAAGTTATAACAGTTTATTATGAATCTGCAATCAGAATTCAGTCAGATAATTTTTTAATATAAACATAGGTACTGAGCAATGGTTCTTTATTAGAATTCTCAAAAGATTTAGTAAGGTAATAATGAATAATCTTCATATTTAATAAAGTGATGTTTAATCATGACATTGAAAACCACTTGGATCTGATATTTGAAATGAATAGGATGAATTGACAACCTATTAGGAAAATAAATATCTGATTTTTACAGCACAGAAAAGGAAATACCCCTATCTTCTAGACATTCTAGACAATTGTGTGCTCTCAACCTTGTGGCAACAGTTTGGGGAAGTTCCACATATGGGTGTGATGCAAAGGTGGCCACATACGTTTGGCCATATTGTGTATATTGATTTGATTTCATTTTGATACATAGATATGCATTAATATTTCAATTTTATATATAGAAACTTTTAATTTCATATAGTGTGTCTTGTCATCTATGTTGTTGTATCCTGTATTTTGATAGAACTTTTTCTTTTTCTTTCAGACCCAGTTGCAGTGTCCTAATCTCAGCCTGTGGGTCAGAAACAGCCCGGTCATAATCTACAGGGAATCTACTGGGAAAATATTGCTTTGAATTTCTGTGCCAGCATTATTCACATTTTTACAGGATAAAAGGTTGATACAGTTATATTTCTGAACACTTGATGAAAGTCTTACTATACAGTCCAAATATTTTTGCTTCTTTGGGAATCCAACCCATTTTTGAACACAGTGGCTTAAAATGGCTATAGGGACTGCATTCTTTGTTGCTCAGCCTTGCTTCATTTTTCTGCTGGCATTACTTACATTATCTTCTGTTGAAGCTACAGAGTGTCCACAACTATGTGTATGTGAAATTCGGCCATGGTTCACACCCCAGTCTACCTACAGGGAAGCTATAACTGTAGACTGCAATGACCTTCGTCTTACACGCATCCCTGGAAATCTGTCAAGTGACACACAGGTGTTGCTCTTGCAGAGTAACTACATTGCCAGGACCAGTGAGGAACTGGAGCAGTTGCTAAACCTGACTGAACTGGACCTTTCCCAGAACAACTTTACCAACATTCGTGACATAGGCCTGACCAACATGTCCCAGCTCACCACACTCCATCTGGAAGAGAACCAGATTGTTGAGATGCCCAACTTCAGCCTTCAGGACCTTACAAACCTTCAGGAGCTTTATATAAACCACAATCAAATTAGTTCCATTGCACCTAATGCATTTGCTGGTTTGCGCAACTTGCTAAGGCTACACCTGAACTCAAACAAGCTCAAAGCTGTTGATAGCTGTTGGTTTGAATCAACCCCTAACCTTGAGATCCTAATGATTGGAGAAAATCCTGTGGTTGGTATTCTGGATTTGAATTTTAAACCCTTAGTTAACCTTAGAAGTTTGGTATTAGCAGGGATGGAACTTACTGACATACCTGGCAATGCTTTTGTTGGACTGGACAATCTTGAGAGCCTCTCTTTCTATGATAATAAACTTGTGAATGTTCCTCAAAATGCTCTCCAGAAACTACCAAACCTAAAATTTTTGGATTTGAACAAAAACCCTGTACACAAGATTCAGGAGGGGGACTTTAAAAATATGTTAAGGCTTAAAGAACTTGGTATTAATAATATGGGTGAGCTTGTCTCTATTGATCGTTTTGCCCTGGATAATCTGCCAGAATTGACCAAACTTGAGGCCACCAATAATCCCAAGCTCTCATACATTAGCCGATTAGCATTCCATGATGTTCCATCTCTTGAGAGTCTCATGCTCAACAACAATGCTCTAAACTCTGTTTACCTATCAACAGTAGAATCTTTACCAAATCTGCGGGAGATCAGCATTCACAGCAACCCACTGCGGTGTGATTGTGTTATCCAATGGATGAATTCAAACAAGACAACCATACGATTTATGGAGCCTCTATCAATGTACTGTGCAATGCCACCTGAGGTCCGAGGCCAGCACATGAGAGAGGTACTTTCCCATGAATCTGCTGAGCAGTGTTTGCCAATGATATCCCACGATACCTTCTCTAATCATCTTAACCTGGATATTGGCATGGCTGTAGACCTGGACTGTCGTGCAATGGCAGAGCCTGAACCAGAGATATACTGGGTGACACCATTAGGTAACAAGGTCATGATGGATACTGTGTCTGATAAGTACCATCTGAACAGTGCAGGAACACTACATATATCAAACATTCAGGCTGATGATTCTGGTCACTACACCTGTGTTGCTCAGAATACAGAGGGTGCTGACACTAGGGTGACTGCAATTCGGGTCAATGGTACACTCCTGGACAGCACTCAGCTTATGAAAATTTATGTGAAACAGACGGAGTCCCGCTCAATACTGGTGTCCTGGAAGGTAAACTCCCATGTGATGACTTCTAACCTCAAGTGGTCTTCAGCCACCATGAAAATTGACAACCCCCATATCACCTACACAGCCAGAGTCCCTGTAGATGTCCATGAGTATAATCTGACACACCTTCAACCAGCTACTGAATATGAGGTCTGTCTCTCAGTTTCCAATATCCACCAACAGACTCAAAAGTCTTGTGTAAATGTCACAACTAAACATTCTACTTTTGCTGTGGAAATATCTGACCAAGGCACCAACACAGCTCTTGCTGCTGTCATGGGTACAATCCTGGCTATCATCAGTCTGGGATTCATCTCTGTCTTCATTGCCAAGAGATGGAAGAGGAAGAATTACCACCACTCCCTCAAAAAGTACATGCAGAAAACCTCTTCCATTCCTCTTAATGAGCTATACCCTCCACTCATCAATCTGTGGGATGTAGACACTGATAAAGACAAAGAGGGCTCTTTGGAGCCAAAACCAAGCCAGGTTGACACAACAAGAAGCTACTACATGTGGTGAAATCCATAAAAACTCTTGTTTTGGAGCACAAAGACACGTTTTACTTATTTGTGCAAAAATTAAAGTGGACTTATTCTCTGCTTTGCTTATTGGTAACAACTACACTGCCTCTCAAAAGGTTTTGAACACAGAGGGGTTTTTTTTGTTTTATTACACTTTTACAAAATTAAACACATGCATTTGTTCAGAGAACCACTGTAAAACTGTATATAAGTGTGCATTGAGACTGGGATCCTGTGGGACTCAGCAAGAACAACAACAAAAACTGTGGGAGCAGGTGGTTTTTACTTTTAATGTGCTTGAGAGTAGGCAATGAGATATGAAGCTCACAGGACAAAGCAAGGCCACATTCATTAACATTGGCACATACCAAGTGCTCAAATGGCAGTGTTCATTTATTAATGTTCACTAACTGTTTTAATTTAGTGTGACCATGGATTAAATGAATAATGTGTATATATTTTGTGAAATAGAATCAACTAAGTTTCTTAGTATTGTGAGTCAGTGCAAAACAATAATAATTGTGAAAATAGGCTGGATTGGTTTGCAGCAGCAGCAGGCAGCATTTGTCAAAAGTGTCTGAGGTAAGAATTTCTTCATGGATAGGAGTAGGATTTTAAAAAACTAAAAATAATAAACTAATAAATAATAACAAAAAACAGTCCCCCAAACAACTCTAATACAAGTGCCTAATTTGAGTTATCCAGGCTTTTATCCAGTTAGCTCTAAGTTTTTCCCAATAAAATAAAATGTTATCAGTGTTTCTCAGTTCATTTATACCTATTTCTGACTTAGATTTTCTAATTCAAGTGTATTTACCTTGAACCCATTTTTTTTTTTTTAAGTTTAACCTTAAGTTTTAATAGAGGGATTCAGAAACTTTTGATTGGCAGTGTAAATGGACTAATGATTCAGATATTTTAGTAGAGCATATTAAATTTTTTTTCTTCTTAGCTCTATTGCAGCATTGTTTAGTTTCTGAGAAATGTTAGTAGCTGTGCTTTTTATGTTCAGTATATTTAAATAGCACAGCATAGACATTGTCAAAGATTATTTTTGGGTCAGTTGATGCTGTAGCAGTTTGATCCAATACTTTACAAATGTCTTTGGCAGTATCATATAGAATGTAATGTTTCTTTCTCTTATGTAAAACAGTTTATCTGTTGTGCACTGAAATATATCGAGAATTTTGTCCATGGACTACAGTGTAAGCTGACAAAATGATTTTAGACTTGAGATACTGTCTATTAAATGATGTTAGCAATTGTTCTGTAATGTTGTATCAACTATAATTTTAACCTTTTTTAATCAAACATTAAATTTTGATTTAGAACTTAAATGAATAGCTCTACATTTATTTATTTATTACATATTCAAGGTCCAATGAATTAAACAGTAATATTTTCTACTTCACTAATGTAGTTTGATTGTCAGAGAGGCCTAGTTCTATTTCCACCAGAGTGCATTCTTTCTGGAAGTAGTGTGTTCATTTCCTAGAATACGAATAGCAAAATTGTCAACTTGTGACCATGACCTCACAGAGGTAGCCTGCAAAACATTGTGGTACATCACAACCACATAATGGTAAATTTAATATTCTTTTATTGATATTTATCACTGTAGTACGCCCCTGATGTGAGTGGAGTACTGAAGCATGACAGGTGGGATGTTCACACTCACTTTTATTTTTGTATACTCCTGTTGCTTTTCAGCTTTAATCACTCGTTCACTCACACACAACCACACAGATGTGTTCTGGTCAGGAGAGCTCCCTTCTCTTTGCTCTCTCCTTCCTTTTATATCCTCCACTGTCAGTGTAACAAACACACACACAACATTAATCGACAACAGGTGTATTGACTTTGCCACTCACCTTCCCTGGCCCTGTCCTCCATTCACAAACTGATGCTTGACCACGCCCCTGCTGCCACATACCACCACCGCCCAACTCAGGCCAGGGAGCTGTCCAGCCTGCAGCAGACTCCCCCCACCCCCAGACGGGACAGAAAGTCCGCCACCGCCATCTGTGCCCCCGGCCTGTGGACCACCTCAAATTTAAATGGCTGGAGGGTGAGATACCAATGGTTGATCTGTGCATTGGCATCCTTCATGCAGTGGAGCCAATGGAAGGGCACATGGTCTGAACAGAGGGTGAAAGGGCACCCCAGCAGGTAGTATCAGAGGGTAAGGACCACCTACTTGATGGCCAGGCACTCCTTTTTGATGGTGCTGTATGTACTTTCATGTACTGAGAGCTTGCAACTGATGGGACGTTCCTCACCCTTCACCTTCTGGGACAAAATAGCTCCCAGCCCCCATCCAATGCATCTGTTTGCAAAATAAAGGGGGGAGAGAGAAGTCAGGGGAGTGTAAGAATGGCCCTCCACACAGTGCAACTTTTACCTTGGTGAAAGCCTGTTGGCATTGCTTCGTCCACTGGACTGGATCTGGTGCTCCCTTTTCAGTGAGATCAGTCAGTGGGCTGGTGACGTCCAAATAATTAGGTATGAACCTACTATAGTAGCCAGCCACCCCAGGAACTGTCTCACCCCCTTTTTGGTCTTGGGCCTCGGGTAGGCCACAATCGCTGCGGTCTTGCCAATTTGGGGACACACCTGCCCATGACCCAAGCAGAAACCTAGATACCATACTCAGAGTATTTAATTGGGATAAATGGTTCGAGCCCCTGTTATTTGCAATACGAGAGGTCCCGCAAGCCTCCATGGGATTTTCACCATTTGAGTTATTATATGGGCGAAAGCCTTGCAGCATTTTGGACACACTGTGGGAAAATTGGGAGGAGGAACCTTCATCTAGTAAGAACAAAATTCAATATGTTTTTGATCTGCGCGCAAAGCTCCATACCCTCATGCACTTAACCCAGGAGAATTTATGGCAGGCACAAAAACGTCAAGCTTGGCTGTGTAACAGGGGTGCACGCCTTAGAGAGTTCACCCTGGGAAACAAAGTACTCATGTTATTGCCCGTATCAAGCTCCAAATTTGTCACCAAGTGACAAGGGCCCTTTGAGGTCACATTGCGAATTGGGGACGTTGACTATGAGGTCAGGCAAACGGATAGGGGTGGGGCACTGCAAATATACCACCTCAACTTGTTAAAACTTTGGAATGAGGGGGTGCCTGTGGCATTGGCATCAGTAGTTCCAGAGAAGGCACAGCTGAGGCTGGAGGTAAAAACAAAAGTAATGACTCAAACCACTCCGGTCCCTTGTGGAGACCACCTCTCACCGGCCCAACTCCCAGAGGTTGCCAAGTTGCAAAAGGAATTTTCAGACGTGTTCTCGCCCCTTCCCGGCCACACCCACCTCATAGAACACCACATTCAAATGCACCCAGGAGTGGTGGTGTGTAGCCGCCCTTACTGCTTACCTGAACACACAGAAAAAGGTGGTTTGGGATGAACTCAAAGCCATGATCAAAATGGGCATAATCAAGGAGTCACACAGTGACTGGAGCAGCCTGGTGGTCCTGATTCCCAAGACCAACGGGTCGGTCCGGTTCTGTGTGGACTACAGAAAGTCAATGTGGCATCTAAATTTGACGCATACCCAATGCCTTGCATTGATGAGTTGCTTGATCGGTTACGTGCTGCTTGCTTTTATTCAACACTGGATTTGACGAAGGGATATTAGCAGATCCCCTTGATTCCTCTATCTCGAGAGAAAACAGCTTTTTACACACTGTTTGGATTACACCAATTTCTCATGCTTCCTTTTGGGTTATCTGGGGCTCCTGCTACATTCCAACGGCTCATGGACAAGATCCTCCACCCCCACACCACCTACACGGTGGCTTACCTCGATGACAATTATTTACAGCAATGATTGGCCATGGTATCTCGAACACGTTAGGGCCATCCTTGAGTTGCTGAGGCATGCGGGTCTCACAGCTAACCCAAAAAAGTGTGTGATTGGCTGGGTTTCCACCCACTTACAAACTTCCAATTTAAATTTGTAAGTGTTTGATTGAATCATTCCACTAAGCCATCTGTTTATGGGTGATAAATGCAGGAGTGGATAGACTTAATTCCCAATAACCCATACAGTTCGCACAGTGTGTGTGACATAAACATAGTGCCTTGGTCAGTCAGGATTTCTTTTGGAATCCTGACCCAGGAGATAACATGGAAGAGCGTCTCCGCAATACTGTGTGCTGAAATATTGCGGAGAGGCACCGCTTCCAGATATTGCGTTGCATAGTCCACCAGAACTAAAATAAAGTGATATCCTCATGCTGACTGCTCTAATGGCCCAATGAGAGCCATACCAATTCTCTCGAAGGGGGTGTCAATTAGAGGGAGAGGGCGCAAAAGCATTTTTGGAGTGGCCACAAGATTTACAAATTGGCATTTGTAGCACGCCGCACACCACCGACAGACATCCCCGCGAATCCCTGGCCAATAGAACTGGGCCATTATTTGGGCAAGTGTTTTATCCTGTCCGAAGTGTCCAGCCATGGGATTAAAGTAAGCCACATGGAATACGAGTTCCCTACGACTCTTTGGGATTAACAACTGGGTTAACTGTTCACCGGTTTGAGTGTCCTGCATCACTCGATACAGCCTATCCTTAATAATAGTGAAATACAGGTTGGAGGGTGTCGCATTTGGCTTGAGAGTTTGACCATCAATTACTCTCACTTGGTCAAATACATGATGCAGAGTCTCGTCTCATGACTGCTCTAACAGGAAACCCTTGAGGGAATCCCCGAGAGAGGGAGGAGGGGCAAGCTGCTCCTCAGTCCTTCTATCGCCCTAATGCGGTGCTGACATAGACAGCTCTGTGACAACTTCCCCAGTCAATGCCACACCAGGATCCCCTTGTGTTCCATTAAGCCTCTGAACCCTAGCCAATCAGTCCCCAGAATCAGCAGGTGGGCGAGATGAGGATTAACTGCCACTTTTATGTTATGCTTTTCTCCATGAAATAGAATATGGATGGACACTAATGGATAATTGTGAACATCTCTATGCACACACAGAACCTTGTCACTTGTGCTCTCCCCAATGCCTCACCTTGCACCAGGCTTTGGTGGATTGAGGTCTGATTCCAGCCAGAATCCACCAATGCATGATATGCATCCCCTTGAACACTTACCAGTATACAGTATGCTCTGGCCCGATCGGGAGCGGTCTCTGGTGTGTCGGGGATCCGGACCACAGCTCCCACCTCCATCGCGGAACACTGACTCTGGAGATGCCCCAGCTTCCCGCAGTGCCACCACACTGGCCCAGGCTTCCCCTCTGCACCGGTGTTACAGGCATCACTTACCTGGGGGGGAGAAGACACAGACACGGGAGGGGAAGACAGGAGGACACCACGGGTGCGACAGGCCAGCTGCAGGGAGCTGGACCCTGCCTCTACAGTGGGGGAATGGGGCAGGGACAGGAGGAGGAGAGAGGGGGAGGAGAAGGAGAGAGAAAAAGAGAAGAGGTGAAACATCTGCTTGTCATCAGAACCGCTGCCAGATGGTCCTCCACCAACTCAATGGCTTGATCCTGCGATGCCGGGCAATGACACTGGACCCACTCTGCTGTTCCTTCTAGAAGTCATGTGGTGAAGTGCTCCACTGTCACTTGGTCGATGATCCCCTCGGCGTCACAGTTGTTTGCCCTCAGCTACCGCTGGCAGGTGTCCCAGAGCTGCTGGCTGAATGCAAACAATGTCAGCATCCGGAAGCTCTGGTGATGATGTTTTGGGGAGCAGCCGACACGCTGCAGGATAGCTCGCTTCAGGTCTGTGTATATGAGCCAGCTGTCGGCAAGAGTTGCTGTGCGGCGAGCTGCTGCGCGGCAAGCTGCTTCGCGGCAAGCTGCTGCGTGGCAAGCTGCACTTTGCCTGTCAGTAACAGAAGTAGGCATGCTGTGAACTGTTTGACCAGCCACCCCCACGAAGAGTGAAATGAAGGCTTCCGGATCGTCATGCCGCCCCATCTTTGTGAGGGTGACATGGGGAGGGTCCACTGTGGTGGTGGTTGAGGACCTCGCCGACGCGATCAGATGCCAGAATGCCTGGCAATCTTCCTGCTGGGCCAGCATCAAGGTTTTGAAGCATTGTTCTTGCTTTTTTCGGAGGGCAATCAGTGCTTGATGCTGGTTCTGCTGGGTGGTAGCGTGGGCATGGATGATGTCCTTGAATGGGAAGGACTCCATGTGGTGGTTTCCTTCAGTACTCCCAGCTTTTGGCACCACTGTAGTATGCCCCTGATATGGGTGGAGTACTGAAGCACAACAGGTGGGAAATGAAGTTCACACACACTTTTATTTTTGTATACTCTTATTGCTTTTCAGCTTTAATCACTCATTCGCTCACACAACCACACATGCGCGCACACACACACAGACGTGTTCTGGTAAGGAGAGCTCCCTTCTCTTTGCTCTCCCTCCTTTTATATCTTCCACCGCCACTGCAACACACACTCTCTCTGTCTCTCTCTCTCTCACACACACACACACACACACACACACACACACACAACATTAATTGACAACAGGTGTATTGACTTTGCCACTCACCTTCCCCGGCCCTGCCCTCCATTCACAAACTGATGCTTGACCATGACCCCGCTGCCATAATCACTGAATCAGAGTGCAGTCATTTGGCTTGTTTGTGTTAGCATGATGCAGCTTAAAGTTAATGTGGATTGATTAATATTATAACTTTATAAGTTCATACATTTTAACTTGTGAATTTTTTATCTTTTCCAATTTCATAATCTCCTACATATAAAGGCACAAGAGTGAGTTGTTTGGGCTACTGAGCCCTGATGGAGTGGGATAAAGGACATAAACAATGAACAAGCATCTTCAACAAACACTTCCACAGCCTTGCCCTAATTACAACATAATGTCAATTCCAATACAAGAAGTATGCCTCACAGGCCATGGAGGAACTGATGTCTATTCAGCAACCTTCCCCAACACTGTAAAAATGGAGAAATTACTGAAAAGGGCCTCGAGGAAAAGGACGAAAAGCTCCTTTATGGTGCAGTCAAAGGAAGAACTGCAGTCAACACAGGGTTCACAGCTGGTTATCACCATGGAGAGGAGATAATAAGCACCTTTACTGTATTGCAATACAGACTAGAGGAGATGATATTAGGCATGAGCTGTTAATGCAGACTGCTGTAGAGCTTAGTGCAGCTGCCTTGCATGCAGAGATAGACCATGATGTACTTACCATAGCTGCATCTCATTCTCTAAACTTAAAGACTACTTTGGAAAAGACTGCTGACAGACCACAAACAGAGGATTCTGCAAGTCAGCATGTGACCCCAGCATATGGCACATCTGTGGTTAAGACTGCCTTGGCAACACTTAAGCTTGATCCTCTAACTAGTGCAAATATCTTGCATTACCTTGAGTGATTGTTATACTCAGTAGAGTACAGTTCCAATAGAATAATTGAATAAGGATCAGCATCATACTTACTCTCATCATTCACCATAAAAATGTAGCAGCATTTATTCCCAGTGCTATCCAGGGAATAAATTTTCCAGGGAAATTTTAAAGATGTGTTACAGTCCATTGTGATGACTTTGATATGCTTTCTACAGAAATTCCAAATGGTTTTACATACAGGAACTCTTCTGGTTGTCTGAGACATAAGGAAGTAGAATAGTAGGTTACATGTTTAATGGTGGTTTTATGATGAATTAGAGGACTGTCCAGCCATCTGAGGCAATCAGATTGATAAGAATGGCCAGAAGATTTGCATGACATAGGCTACACATGTGACTTCATAGGTCACAGTCATAGTCAGGAGGTGATCATGTACAATCATATTTGATCATGTTGCTATAAGTGCTATAAGTTACAGAAGAAACCCACATAAAAACTAGTATTTCTGGAAGGAAGCCGCCTTGGCGGTCCTCTGCATATAGAAACTATGGTTACATTCATACAACCCCGATTCCAAAAAAGTTGGGACAAAGTGCAAATTGTACATAAAAACGGAATGCAATAATTTACAAATCTCAAAAACTGATATTGTATTCACAGTAGAACATAGACAACATATCAA
>JAOANJ010000023.1:22490495-22502551 GCA_026413345.1 Ariopsis seemanni | reverse complement strand
AAATGCCATTCACTGGAAAAGAAAAGGCGTTTTGTGTGTTAGAGTACGCTCAAACACAGTCGAACAAGACTGTGCAGCGTGGATTTATGAAATAATTCTCTAAAAATGCATCAATGCAGTAATGCAGATTTAAACATGGCACAAAAATTTCAACGAGGAAGGCTGTGTGTATGTGCAGGGCGAAAGGATCTGAACGACCACTTGCATTCGGGTTCGCGAATATTGAAAATTTGTGAAATCGTTCATGGAATCCACATACCTTTGAATTTCTCATTCAAATTTTGAGGAATTAATCTTATATTGCTCAACATTAAGCCTGTTTAGTTTCATTTGCCTAGACTATGTAGCTTCTGGGATATTTACATCTCAAATAATATCAAATTTATTGAAAACAACCTGTACATTCCTGCATTTCAAACAGATGTCAGACAACAGTGGGAATGGTGATGACACAAATTTGGTATTTTATTGTTTAAAGAGCTATCATGTCTATACCAGAATCTGCCCTGAACCTTCCCACAATGAACCTCCTCCTATGAACATTGACACCTTGGACTACAACTCCTACACATTATGTTCATGGTCACATTCATAGTCACCAGTTACTGTTTGTACATACCTGGATTCAATCACCTTCACACACAATCACCCTCACTACACCTTCACTTCACAAAGCATTCATTCAGCTCTGACTTTTCATTTGACACAACAAGCCTTTGATACATGTTTGCTTTTATTGGGTTTGATCCCAGCATGTTTCGAGGTCTCTTGATTTTTGCCTTGTTTTTGTATACTCTGCACATCACCTAACCCACTGCCTGTTCTATGTTTTGGATTTGTTGACCATTGCCAGTTGTTTTTAATAAAAGCACTTTCTATTTCCATGGCCAGCATGGTGGTGCAGCGGTTAGTGTTGTCACCTCACAACAAGAAGGTTCCGGGTTTGAACCTCATGGCTGCCAAGGCCTTTCTGTGGGGAGTTTGCATGTTCTTCCCATGTCTGTGTGGGTTTCCTCTGGGTACTCTGATTTCCTCCCACTGTTCAAAGACATGCAGATTAGGTAAAATACCCAAGCCCGGATAGATTGGGGAGGGTCGTGGCGGCATTCGGTGTTTTAAAACAAACAAACAAAAAAAAAAAACCTACGCCAAAATCAAAGATGCAGAACAGATCCACTATGGTGATCCCTAACAGAGGCAGCCAGAAGAAGAAGACAACTTTCTATTTCCATACAGCTGTGTGCTTGTACACCATGGGGCACTCCTCCCTTTCCACCACCTGGGTCAAAGTAGGGCCATCAGCCTTCTGTCTGAACTGTCAGTCAGCAGGACAAAAGAGAGAAAAGTCTTGAGTGGAACAGTGGGCCACCATACAAGACTACTTTTACCTGGCAGAAAGCCAGCTTGCACGGCTCCATCCAGTGGATTGGCTCTGGTGCTCCCTTTTTACAGAGGTCAGTCAGTAGGATGGCAATGTCCAAAAAATTAGGTACAAACCACCTATAATAGCCAGCTAGACCCAGGACCTGCCTCAGCCTCTTTTTGGTCTTGTGTCTCAGGCAGGCCGTAATCAGTGCCATCTTATCTATTTGGGGATGCACCCACCCATGGCCCAATTGGAAACTCAGATAGTGTACTTCCACCAAGCCAACTACATACTTCTTTGGGTTTGCCGTGAGTCCCACCCATCTCAAGGATCTCATGACAGCCCTCTGATTTTGCGAATGCTGCTAATCATCATTACTATGACTGATTCTGTCATCTAAATAGGCAGCACAAAATGCATTGTGCAGGTGGAGTATTCTCTCCATGGAAGGGAGACAAATTGGTGTAACCCAAATGGAGCAGAAAAGGCTGGGTAGAGGTGAAAACACCATCTGAAAATTCCCTTTGCAACCTGTGATCTCTGGGATGGTGAATGGCACAGCCCTCCTCACCTTCCATGTCACTATGACATTGAGCTGACATCGACAGCCCTGGCACTGCCTCCCCTAGACAATGCTGAACACATTCCACACCATGCCCTGCTCATGCAGGACCCATCCACTTATGCCTGAAACCCTGGCCAATTTGTCTCAAGAATTAGTAATGGGTAAGGCACAGACCAATCGCCACTTCCACTTTATGCTTTTGCCCCTGGACTTTAATAATGACTGGTACCAGCAGATACTCATGAATATCCCCATGCACACACCTCACTTTCACAAAACATGCACTTCCCAAAGCCTTGCACTGAATCAGGATTTGTCCATGCGGGAACACGGACCCTGGAAATGCTAGGCTTCCCCACCACACCAACACACCTCCTCAAGCTTTGCCCCAGCTCTGGTGGGCACAGGATGTTCCCCTTGTGGAGAGAGACACAGAGCATGGGAAGATAGAGAAGCACGGGAGGAAAAGTGAGGTGGGAACTGGGTCCAGCCTAGTGTTGGGTCTGGTGGAGGAGAGTGAGAAACTTGATTTTGCTGAGTGGGGAAGCTTCCATGGTGGTGTCTGAAATTTTCCCCAATCCCGGGTTTTGGGATCACTGTAGAACCCCAGTGTGTGCAGGAAGACCTGTGAGGTAGGCAGAATTTTAGCATTAAAAAAAAAAAAAAAACCCTCAACAAAAGCTGGAAAACAACAGAAAATGGGTCTGTCCCAGGCTTGCGGCTTTCACTCCATTAGGTTCAAGTTCACAATCCACAGTGTGTGCGCGTGCACGTGCATGAGTGTGTTTTGTCTCACGAGCTCTGCCAGCACTATTTCTGTCTCTCTCTCTCTCTCCATGGAAGTCACTGAAAGCAGAAAGACAAAAATAAGCAGGCTGGTGGTAATAAGACTCTGGTGAGAATCATTATGTGATACCTGCCGGTTCAATCCACCTCCTGTCTGTCCACAGAGAGTGTACCAATTACAGAGGGTTGAATCAAGTCTCTCTCAAATACCTCTATCCATTGCCATTAGTCTCTGCCACCCAAAGAACAACTCAGAAAGTTCAAGATATTTACGAAGCCGGATCTGAGCAATATCCTGGGCTATATCATTGGCGTTGAAGGGGTGGCTATGGACCAAAGTCAAAGAGCTCCAATGATTTCTAGGCTTTGCCAACTCAATTTTACTAGAGGATTGTGTTCTATTGCCTGCTCAAGAAGAGCTTGAGGCCTACCAAGTTCTACAATGCTTGAAAACAGCATTTTCCATAGACCCAATCCTCAAGCATGCAGATCCTGCCAAACCTTTCTTCATGGATGTAGCTGCATCTTACACAGGAGTCAGCACAGTGCTCTCCTCAATATTTTGCAAAAAAACCCCAAAAACTCCATCCAGTGGCTTTCTTCTCTAAGAAGTTCATGCCTGCCAAATAAAACTATGATGTTGGAAACCATGAACTCCTGGCAGTCAAACTAGCCCTAGAGGATAGTGGCTCAAGGGCATGATTAACCCACTCAGTATCTTCACAGATCACAACAACCTGGAGGACCAGAGAACCACCAAATGCTTAAATTTACACTCAGCACACTGGGCTCTGTTCATTACAAGGTTTAACTTTGGGATGTCATTTCCACCCGATTCGAAGAATGGTCATGCTTTGCCAATCTCCCAGGCTTGCAAGGACAGACCATATTACTGGTCATAGTTGACTAATTTTCCAAGTCCCCCCATCTGATATCACTGTCTAAGCTGCCCACAGCTTTCAAAACTGCCAAGCTCATGTTCATCCATGTATTCAGATACTTTGGCTTACCAGAAGACATAGTCAGTGAACAAGGCACACAATTAACTTCACAAGTGCAGCTCTGTCAATAACTGCCAGCAGCCAGCAATTTTGCCAGCAATGCTTCATCACTGGCTACTCCCAGCTGTCTTTTTTTTATATATTAAAATTTCCCTTGTATTTTTATGTGATACGATTAGGGGTGTAACGATTCATTTTAACAACGATTCGATTCAAATCACGATTCGTGGTTGCCAATACAAGGACGATTTTGGTTCATTTAGAACAATACGATCCGAAACGATTCAGTGACTTGAAATCGATTCAGTAACTTTTTAGCTAAAAATTAAACCAGTGTGACTGAAATAAATACCTGGATACTGGACAGTGCAGGTGAAGTTTTCTAGATTCTTGTTATTTCTTGTAAGGGAATCAGGTATAATTATGGATATAAACAAACAAATAAACAACAATTAGTGGCAAATGCATTGACATTTTATTTGAATTAAGTGCAACCAACACTTTAGTTTGAAAATAAATAAATAAATAAATAATACTTCTAAAACTTCTGCTTTTGTTTTTCCAACACAAAAATATTACAATATTATCAAATATACAAAATAAAGTGCAACCAATTTTTTTAGGTTGAATTAATAACAGTAGGTTTACCTGTTGTTTTTTTAACATAGAAATAATAAATACAATTTTAAAATAAAAAATAAAGTGCACACTGGACCGTAATGCTGGTTTGAAAATTTCCCGCTCGCCGGCTTCTCCTGTGCTATCCGCCATCATGCTATGTTTTGATTTGTGCTGTTGCTGGCGCGTGACGATGACGTCACAGACAGACAGACTGAATCGGGTAACGTTTAACGCCTTTATCATTAAAAGTGCTAAAAAAACACATCAGTATAAAGTCTGACGTGCTTAAATCCAATGCATTATTTCCTAGTATCGATACAATTGATTGATTACCTTTTAAAACGATATTAGATCGATGCATGTCGTCCGGAAGGCCAACTTGCCGAGCACAGATCGTTGTAGTTGGATCGTAAGAAAATAAATCAATTCATCGATGTAGTGGATGAATTGTTACACCCCTTGATACGATTTGTTCGTTTTTATTCACTGAAAAAAGCGATCTTTTTAGACAGCAAGAATCGCATTTGTGCTATGACAATGTCCATTGTTTAGTAGCATCTGTGTCAGTACTGCGCATGCATTATCTAGCCAGTTAGATTTACATTTCATAAAAGTGAAGTCTATTGATTCACATAGTTTGTTGCTGGTAAAAATCACTTGATTTGATTGAGTAATTTTTATTGTCAATGAAGTTAATAGACAAGTAAAAAGTGACAACAGGGTAGCACCAGAAAGTTAGAAACTTATTCTATGGTGATCCTACAGTTGAGGTATCGTTACGCGGGTAAAATTCTATGGAAAACGAAAGCAACCACGTTTGGCCCACGACAGCCAATATGTCGAAGTGTCAAGTGAACATTACTGACTTCTTTAACAAATCTAATGTTGCAAAAAGATCCAAAACGCAAGGTAATTAACACTGCACAAGTCTTGGAGTGACTGCTGTTAGCATATAATAAATTATGTACAAAAAAATGGACCAATGTCTTTAGGATTTTCTCCAGGTCCAGGACAAGTTTTAGAGTGATAGGAGGCAAACAAGCAATGTTTTACTATAGAACATATGAGCCTGCAAGTATAATAGGGGAGAATGTGGAGACTTGGGATAGGAGAGACTTGGGACAGTTTATATTCTCAAATTAATTTCAACCAATCAGGTTTTAGATTACAGCAGAAGTTAGATGCTGCCCTTTAGAGAAACCTACTTCCTTTGGAGCCATGAAGCTGGACACTGTAGCAAGGTATGTGCAATTAAATATTTTGTCAACCAAAACTCGTATTTTTTACTTCACAATCCACCTCCATTCTATGGTGTAATGTATGCTGGTGAATTCATAATTAGTTAGGAATTAAAGTATGTAGCCTAGAGTTACCATATATAGTATTATTTATTAAACTTAAATGTTTTTCCCCTCAGAATTTAAGGTTTTTTTTTTTCCCCAAAATGGCTGGATAGAGAGATTTAGGACAGTTTGTGTTACATTTTTTTCCCTTGTGGTTTACAAATATAAAATTATTTCAAAATGTTTGTTAAAAATGTGGGAGTGTACCTGCATAAGGATTAAACTTATTTCATTCTTTCTTAAGAATGGAATTATTTTGTCTACTGAGGTTTGGGTAAACTGACTACCGCTGTATCAGTATTGTGTGTTCATACAGTTCATACCATATGTTACAAGTTTTGATAATAAATAAAAATTAAACATGTAAGCCTATGTATTTTTGTTCCATGTCTCCCCATTATGTTCCAAGTCTCTGAACATAATGTCCTATGTTTCCAGTCAATGTCTCATGTCTCCCCACAAGAAATAATGATAGAAAAAGTGAAGTCTGAAGGCCAGAATATGTGACAAGCTGAGAAAGTAATGTTGTGGCAAGAAGCTATAGTAAATACTCACCAATGCAATATGAATGTGACTGTTACCTGCAAAGAATTTTACACAATCGACAAAAGCTGAAAACTTCTCATAGGGGAGAGTGGGGAGACTTGGGATATCATATAGGCAGTGATCGATTCCACATACAAGTTGGCCCATGAAAATGGGTCATAAAACTTGAAAATAGGTCACACGGCCATGAAATCATCAAAGAGGCTTTACTTTCATTTTCTTTAATTTTATATTTTTCCACATATTACCCACCTAAATCGTAAGCTCAAGAAGAATTTTTTTTTTTTACTCCGAGATGCAAAATTTTGCATTCTGTATAATTCAGAATGCACTATTTTACATCTATATTTTAAAAATTGTCCAGGGAGGACCAAAAGAAAAAGAACTTTTTCATGATATTCTAATTGTTTGAGATGAACTAGGATAACCTTATCCTTAGCCAGTGTTGGTGATTTGGAGCCACGTTTTGTAGCTGTGGTGTAAGGAAGGTGTGTGTTTTTGTCCTGTTGGTTTTGCCGTATTCAAGCAGAAGTGGTGTGCTTGAGCATGGGTAGGTTCACTGTGTAAAAAGCTCCTTGTAATTCATTAACTTCACAAGAGAAAATGTAATTTATGGGGAAAATGTCGATGTATTACATGTATTGCGTATTTTTGCATGCATTGTGATGACTAACAGTTTTACCTACAAACAAAGTTTATAGATATTTTTCATCAGAACATGAGTTTATATGCACTGATTAGCCATAAATATTGCTAGCACTGATTGTACTGTTTAAATGTATTACACAATGTATATGTATTGAACTTACTGTTCATTCTAGTATGTACCGTATTATAATTATCTTCAAATAGTTTCTGTCTACTGACAATAAGTTTGTGAATATTCTTTTGTCCGCGTTCTGCAACGGTAATTGTCGGTCAATCCATGCATTCCATTTCCTGCGTTCGATTGCGAGCTAGCTTTGACGGTGTTGAAGCACAAATGTGTGCTATTTTCCTTTGCTTACACAGATCCTGCTGTTTTAACATCAAGAAATAGTGAAGTCACTCACGTATATATTTTTCTCTGTCTCCAGGTATGTTGCTCCAAAGCAAACAAACATTCTGAATAATGTTTAAAATGTTTTGGAGAACATTTGAAACATTAAAAGGCAAGGCATGGCCTAATGGTTACAGAAGCAGCTTTGAGACCAAAAGGTCACCAGTTTGATTCCCTGAACCAGCAGGAATGGCTGAAGTGCCCTTGAGCAAGGCACCTAGCCCCCAACTTCTCCCCAGGCTGTTCTGAGCATGTTGTACATGGCTTTGGAGAACAGTGTCTTGTAAATGCCTGTAATGTAATGAGTAGGTTATGATGCAGTGCATTGTTAAGACTGCGTATGTCCTTATTAAAGATTGCAATTAAATACATGTGGTATGGAAAAAAAAAAATTATTAACATGAAAAAGCGCTTTTCTCAAGTTTTATTTTCTTCATATTTCATTGTATTTGATGTAATGATACTGAAAGAGAATTGTGTTCTTTTTGTAAAAACATTCTTTGTCACTATATAAGCAAACAAAAATAAGAAGCGATGTGCTTGAGCATGGATCCTGCTGGTTTTACACCGAGAAATAGTAAAGTCACAACCTGTGCCTGCAGGAATAAATCTGTAAAAGCCCAATCTTGCCTCAGTCCTTTGACCACCTGACCATCGTGACATGAGCAGCGAGAGACAGACAGAGGCAATGTCAACCCTCGTGGACAGAGAGAAGAAAAAGAGACTAAAGAGAAGAAACTGATTCACACAAATTACAGATTAGAAACACAAAGATTTGCAAAACCCTATAATTTCAGTATATTAATAGCTATCAAGATAAGAATACAAAGATGAGTCAATTATTTATGAGAAGTGTGTGCATGCTAGGGTTGTTCCACTTAAACATTAATTTACATTTTTTTCTGGTAAATTTGACATTTGAAACAGTACAATATCATTTCACAAATTTTGGTGGTTAAAATTACTGCATTTTGCTGTATTTTAAAATCACTTTACTTTGAAATGCACCTTTAAAGGCAAACAAAATCCAAAAATAAACTCCTTTTTACTGACAGATAATATCCATACAAGACATGTTCGAGTGTTCACGTGTTAATATTTGTACATATATACTGTGTACAGATTTTATTTTAAAAGAAAAACAAATGTCCCTGGGCGCTGCCATCTTAATGTATCCAAGGTTTAAATACTGTGCTCCAAGTACAAATTACACGAGAGAATCCAAGATTGTGACATTACTTACATGCCACATGACTTTCCTAGGCTTTGATCTAGTGGATACATCGCTTCTGAATTGCTAGAAAAAGCCCAAAAGATGCTTCAGTGTCTAGCATTTGGCTGTAAAAATAAGTCCAATCACTGAAGCAGTGAAAACACACATTGAGCACACACATACCCAGCCTTTGGAAGCCTTTTGCTGCCTATAAATGCTACAGCACCAGCTAGTCAATGTTTTTAAAAAAGATTTTCCTCAAAAAAAAAAAAATCCTCATATTTTATATGCGTTTGTTTGTTTTTATTCACTGCGAAAAGCAATCGTTTTAGATGGCAAGAACTGCATTGCTACTGAGCCACGACTACCCCCGGAGGCAATACTTCTAACCAAAACATGTGATGCATATGCATCCCAATTTGTACAAAGAATTCCAGGAATGGAAAGTCCACATGAAGATTGCATAAAAAAATAAAAGATTGTCTAAATAATAGGTACAGAATTTTGTCCATGCTCACTCAATATTTCCTGTCCTGAATCTAGTTAATAGGCTAGCCTGCTTGCAACGCAAGTTTAGCTGACCTAAAGTTACATGGGGCTAACTGGTAACCAGACACTGTGATGCCATTCGTCTTCTTAGGCTACATTCTTATTAATAGGTTTTAGTTTTAAAACGCATCAATTTTGTTACGTTTACGCTGGCGTCCACATTATGCCAGCATTTTCAAGCCCCTAAAATGGAAACTTTTCGAAATGCTGCTGGCCCCCTTTTAGTTTGAAAATGCCATCATAGTGTTTTAGTGTAAACAAGTAAAAAGGGAGACGTCATGATGCATCCTTCCCTGATTGAAGAAAACCACCATCAGCTGTTTATACTGGTACACGCATGCCCAGTGTATGTACTGTAAAAGGTCATGCGATATGTGTTTTCAGGCATGTTCGTATGGATGGAGATTGTTTCTGATACAGAGCTAAAACGCTCACCTGGACAAAGATTGTTTTTGTTTTAAAACACTGTTTTAAAACTAAAATGTATTCATGTGGACATAGCTTTAGCCTACTTAGCAGTCTACTCCTTAATGAAGTCGTAAATGAAAAAATAACGAGGCCATAGAAATAACTTTAGATGTTTACAGAATTAGCTTACTTATAAATCCTTCTTTCTACACTTGTCACCCACACACGGACAGAAGCAAGAAGTCACTGTTTTCACTCATTTACTGCAGTGTTTAAACAATACATCTTTTGATGTTTATTAATTTCATCAGTTTGTATGATCTATCTATCTATCTATCTATCTATCTATCTATCTATCTATCTATCTATCGACTGCATTGGTACCAAACTAGTACCATACCGAACCCAAAACGTTGGTGCCAAACCAACCCAAGTGTGTGCATTAGAGAGAAAGAATGATTATTATGGCAAGCATAAATGAATGAATGAATAAATAAATAAATAAACTTTTAGAGATGGTTCAGAATATTGTCCAACTTGTTTGGGAACAATATAGTTGACCATTCAGAACATAATGAAAATGCACACACACCAACCAACCCAGAATAATAATATTCACCTTATTATTCATAAGGTGAATAATATAGCCTAACATATTTTGAAGCAACACTGTCATCCTTGCAGAAATGATCATGATGACCGAGGACTAGTGGACAATTTATGGCATAATGGTAACTATCCAGCAACTCTCATACATTCATTGCATATGATTAATATTTTTATGTTTCACTATTAGTATCAAATAATTATTCATAAATCCATTACATGTACATGTATGAGGTTTAACTGCCTTAAATGTAAACTGATGAGTGCTGCAAAAGGTGCTTTTTGTTGTACAATTTTTCAAGCTTCTGGTCTAATAATATGCTCTAACCCTTCCCAACTGAAAATTCAGCTTCACCTGTTTGGTTGCAGTGGCCCAGCGTAGCTCATTATTTCCCTGCTCCTTATATATCTCAGATGCACACCCACCTTCAGTTTTAATGTGAATTAAGTTGCTAATATCAATCTACCTGTACAATTTCACCACCATGCTGACAAGGCTTAGATTTGAGGAGATTTCTCAAGGAGCTTGAAACTTAGCATCACAAAGACAGTTTGTGTATTCATATAAATGTCACAAGCCCTAACTATTGGGAGTTGTTGACTGCAGATCTAAAAATACGCTCAACCCTCACTTGATCCAAAAAACTGACCGCATCACATTTACACAGCTGTCAGAGATGCCTATCTGCTATTCATAGCATCTATTCATGTCCTGCCAAATGGCGTTCTGGGACAGGACAGGTGTGTGGGTATATTGGGAAAATTTTGACTGACATCAGGTCTGTTCAGTGGGAGTGCAGGACAGTATTTAGAACTGGTATTTCCACTGTGAATCATGGACATGACCAAGTGCTCCCTCATGAGTATCTAAATAAGGAACAGAAGCCCATGTAAATCTGATACCTAAAGGCATTTGATTCCCATTACAACAGGCCTCTAGCCAAGAACAGAAATGAGGCACTTATAGGGAAAGCATGCAAGTGATGGGGACTGGGTAGCACACACAATTATAAGATGTTGAGTCCTTAAAAAAATAAAATGAGAAGGTTTTATGACTATCTAATGGGGATGTGCTATTGCCAGCAACATAGGCCAGAATTAATTTCAGGGTGAGGGGATGAGTGAGGAAATATACTAACAAGAGTGCTCTGAAAGCACAATATCTCCCGCTGGCAACTATGCCATAACTCTGGTAAAATGTGACTGAATTGAACGAAATTGCAATATGCGTAATACCGACACAACAAAAAATCCAGTCAAGTTTCGTGAAATTCCTCCCAAAATTGTGAGAGGAGTTAATTTTAGAAGGTGAGTACCCTTCCTGGGATGGATGGACGGACATCGCCACGACATAATCCCCCTTTGGGCCTTTCGGCCAGCGGGGGATAATAAAAATTGCAAGGTAAGTTGATTTCAGAAAGCAAGCACACCTTGATGAAATTGCCAAAAGTACAAGTTTGTTAATCATCAAGGGCATAACTCTGGTAAAATTTGCCCAAATTAAACAAAATTTCAATATGCATATAATTGTCATATAGCAAAGCCTTTTTTCAAGTTTGGTGAAATTCCTCCACAAATTGTGAGAGGGGTTGATTTCAGAAGAATGTACACCTTCATTAAATTGTCAAGTACAAGTTATTTAATCAAGGGTCAAAACTCTGGTAAAATTTTCACAAACGAAATTAAATCGCAATACACGTATTATCGTCATATAACAAGGCCTTTTGCCAAGCTTCCAGAAATTCGTCCCAAAATTGAGGGAGGAGTCAGAAGGCAAGCACACCTTCATGAAACTGTGAAAGTACAAGGTTGTTAATCAAGGGCCACAACTCTGGTAAAATGTGACCGAATTTAACGAAATTGCAATATGCATACTACCGATATACAACAATGCCTTTTACCAGATTTCGTGAAATTCCTCCAAAAATTGTGAGAGGAGTTGATTTCAGAAGGAAAAAACACACTCATGAAATTGTCAAAGTATAATTTTGTTAATCAAGGGCTGTAACTCTG
>JAOANJ010000023.1:22186644-22199632 GCA_026413345.1 Ariopsis seemanni | reverse complement strand
TTTCCGGTTGAAATCACAAAAAACTAATTTTCTCAAAACACAACCGATTGATGTGATTGTGGTAGCAACTCAACGTACCGGTATGTACTCCCAATAATGCAAAAATAGACCTAAAAAGCATTTCACGCCGGAGTATTCATTTAAGGAGAAAGTTAAATCGAACACCGAGCGGTAACATTTTCAGATTTTTTGTTTTAACTCAGTCGGAAGGATGTTTATATGCGAATGTACGAACTATTGCATGATCTATCATTTTACACGTTTTACAAATGCAGGAGTCGAGTTGACCTGTAGGGGGCGCGTGCAATTAAACTGAGCAAATAAAGATCAAATATGTTAATGACTTTCACGATAATAAGCATTGTGTTTTTGTTTTGTTTTTTTTACATTGTGAACATCGGTATTACAGCGTGTGTCATATTTGCAATGGTTGAGAATTTGAACTATCGGTTCAAAATGTGGCACTACACTACTAGTGTTAGAACACGTGTCCCATAAGGCTGCAGGGAAACTGAATTTCCGCACTGTGGCATTGGAGGAAAAATAGAATTGGAAAGAGCATTCTGTTTCAGGAACAGATTTTTCTTCGGGAAGAGAAGCACATTTGAGCTCACTGCACTTTCTTATAAGAGGCCCGGAGTCACCTATCTCATACCGGATGTTTACATCGCACATGAAGTCTTTGTCTGAAAGAGGGTGTTGCCTGCTGCTCTCTAATTCACTTCATTCTGGGTCACGCAGGAGTCAGTGCATTTACAATTTAAGTTTGTTTTTAAATGAACTAGATGAGTTTCAGAGTAATCAGTTCTTCTGGCCCGAAATGGAACACGTAGGATAAAAACAGCCAGCTTTGCGCCTACTGACACGTGGAAAGTAACGCGCCTCCCGCCCTCGTTTCTTGGAATTCCAGTGGCGCTTCGCCCCGGTCATATCCCTCCGCGCAGCGCACTATTCCCACTCTTCGTGTGTCTTTCTTCGAAATCCCCGATATCAGACACATTTAACAAGATTAACGATCAAACACTTTGTCAAAACACATTATTATTTCATAATAATAAATACTCTTCAGATTTAATATTTTAGAGATAGGTTTTGGCGCGAATTTGTCCGTGGAAGGACACTAATAAGCGCTTCGGTACTATAAAGTTAAATCCCTTCAGTGCCCCACCCACTGCCTTTCCATACCGCATGCTCTTGTAGTATAGGGCTTACATTTACTTTATTTTAACAAACTATTTCCTGTGTATTTCGCCAACATCTTGTTCTGACTTATCAGGCTCACTGAAGAAAAAGGTAAGTCGTTCATATTTACATAAAATGCACTGGTCTGGAAGAAGCGTGGCACATGGGTCTGCATGCCGGCTGTGCCTAGTAGAGGGTTTATTTTATTTTATTTTATTTTTTTTAAATGTATATTTCTATACATGTTTAGTTTAGTTTGAAATCTCACAAACTGTTGGCTTTGGATAAAACCAGCTTTAAAAATATTTACTTGAGAGTAAATGCCAGAGCAATATTGACTTTTAATTACTGTACATTTATTTGAATTCCAAGTATCGCGTAAAAGATTCTGTCAATATTAGAACCGAGTTTAACGTCAATGTCACTGAGAAATTAATGAACGAAGCGGCCTTTCCAGCTGTTGCATGATGTCACGAGAAACCTGGAGGCGGAAGAGACAGGCCTGAAGCCCCGCCCACCAAATAGAGAAGTTTAAAAAAAAAAAAAAAGGAGCCGGTGTGGAGCCGCGTGGCCGGGCAGCGTGCTTTAGTATTTACTTTGTCGTTGGTACGAAGTCTATTTAACAAGCAATATCTGGGTTGTTTTAGACATTTATTCTTGTCTTCTAGGTTTCTGTAAACATGCTGCCGAGCCGTTCTCCGCCACACGACTGGCTTGAGGAGTCGGAACCGCTGCTGTTTGATGATGAGTTTTGCCAGAGCTTGATTAAGGATCTGCAGTCGATTCCGACACCACCGCAGTCTCCGCCGATCAAGGTCGGCCTCGGCAAGTCCTTGTCCAGCGTGGATCAGCTCGAGTTGGTGTCGGAGCTTTTGCTCGAGGACGGTGACTTTTTGCACTTGAACTGGAATTCTGATTTCGGTGATGTTTGTGCGAGGCAGCCTGACCCGGATGACTGTCTGTGGCCCTGCGCGGCGGAGAAATCGCTCGAAGAAAAAACTTCCGTCCTTTCTACGAGTCCTCTGTTATCGGTTATCGATACGGAAATCTTTGCCGAGCTCGTCGGTTCCACGCTGGATTGTCGCGGCGCTGCGGCCGCGTGTGAGGCGCTCATGGAGAGCGATAACTTAATCCTGAACACTCCTGAGCTCAGCGAGACCTCCTCCGATTATGGCTCCTTGTCTGCGGCTGGAGAATCATCCAGCGATTCTGGTGAGGAGAATATTTAAGTTATTCTTACCAGTGTTCATTTCTATGCCAGTTTTCTAATGTTCTTCACTACACTGGAGACAGCCGAGTCACAACTACCCCATATGGCTTTATTAAGACCCACGTTTTGTCTGTCTGGTCTCACTTTTGCTGTAGCACTGCTCTGTTGTTGACCTTGTTTGTCTTTGGTCTCTTTTTGTGTACGTGTGTGTAACGCAGAAGAGGAGATTGATGTGGTGACCGTTCGCCGCTGCAACACATTCACTCGCTCACAGCAGCAGAAAGATGATGACAGACGCGAGCAGGCGCTGAAACGCTGTCACTTTGAGATCCAGCAGCAACATAACTACGCCGCTCCTCGGCCCGCCTCACCCCCGCTTCCTTTGCCGAGTGTAAAACGCGTCCGTGGAAATACAAGACACTTCACCTCCCGCCACGCCTGTGACCTGGAGGATGACGAGGAGCGCCGCAGGACCCATAACGTTATGGAGCGGCAACGACGTAATGAGTTGAAGAACTGCTTTCTACGTCTGCGCGATCACGTGCCTGAGTTGTCAAACAACGACAAAGCATCCAAGGTGATGATACTGAAACGAGCCAAGGAGAGCATCCGTAACTTGGAATCGGAGACACAGAGGCTCGGTCAAAAGAGAGACAGGCTGAGAAAGAAACAGGAACAGCTCAAGGCCAGATTGGAACTGCTCAAACGGCTTTGAGGCTTCTGAAGAATGTTTTGGGACTTGATGCATCTGGAATACTGTTTGGAACATGGTCAGCATTCACAGGCTGTCCCAGTGATGCTGCACATGAGCAAAGCAGTATGATTTAACAACTGTTCATCTCAACGGAGATGGCTGGATTTTTTTTTTTTTAAGTTTCTGTAAAGTTGTTCCTGGAGAAATGTCTCTTCAATGCAAAAATTGTTCTTGGAGAATTTCTTTAAAGCTATACCAAAACTATTAGTCTTAAAATGAGTGGTATTTTTCTATAGAGTTTGTTTACCTTAACCCTTTGTCAGTCTAAACCATCATTAATCTGTGTAAATTGTGGTCCCTTATATTTGTTGAAATCTTAATAGCTTGTATCCCCCCGACCCAAAGACAGAGCCACACTAGGGATGTGCGTCTCCATCGCTGAGGCCGATGTGATGCACATCTTGATGCAATGCCAATGATTTGATGCATGTTAAAGGTGGATATGAAGCAACTGTTAATGCAAAACTATATATGATTTTACCCCAAATGAAATGATGTGCATTTTGACATGATTTTATTTGGCACAATGTGAGTCAATGCTATGCAATTCAAGATTGACTTGCTAAACATCTGATTTGTAGCAATTTGATAATGTGTGGCTTTTCTTCCTCCGCCATGATGATTGGTGACACGCCTGGGCAGGCCTGGAACTCACACGAGACTTGGCTGAGAGACTTGACGAAAATTGGTTTCAGACAGCAGTGGAGATAAGAGACATCAATCTGAATATAAAATTATTGGTTGTATTTCCAAGTCATAAAGGAATTGGGCATCTTCTAATAATTAGGTCAGAGTTTACTGATGCAAAAATGTTAGAAACGAATCATTGAGTTCATCCAAAATTGTACCTTTTGCAATTTTAATTTTTTCCCCCTTTCCTTAAATTGAATCTGGGCAGTCGCGTCATGAACTTTTATGCTGGTGCACTGATGTGAATCAGTGAATCTTTCCATCCCCCCCAATGATCATGTGCTACTGATGTATGATTTTGGGCTGGATCCAAAAATGGCCAGAGTTCTGGGGATGAATGTGATGTCTGTAAGTGATTGTTTTTAATGGTAAGATTTATAATACAGTCTAGGCATTTGTGTACTGGAATGACAAGTCCATTTGCATTATCATTTGTAGTTGGGAGTGTCATTCAAAACACGTGTGTTCATATTTGAATACAGTTGTCTAGTGTTATTTTTTTTTCATCCTCTTATCTACCTCTGCCAAAGAGACTGGGATTATTATTGCCTTTATAATGGCAACTGTATAAAATTCAGGGTTTTTTTTTTTTGGTCACTGTTTTAATTATGTATGATAAATTATTTAGATCTTTTGTTTGCAAAATTGAAGGTTTGTTCTTTTTAGCAACACCTTTTATACTTATATTAAACAGTAGATTATATATGTGGTCTACTTTTTTTTTTTTTTGTGCGTGTCTGTCTTGCACATTACACTCATGAATAATTGTGTAGAAAGATTAAGGTTTTAAATTAACTTAAAATCGCCACTGGAGTGTTTGAGTCAGGATGATGTATTGGTGGTTATTATTTAACAGCTTAGGAGCTTACCTTTGCTCTTTTGCAGTCGGTCAGTAAAACTGGGGGATGGCAGATAAGTTCTCAGAGCTTTCAGAAGCTAATTGAATAGGCTTGTTTTGATCAGTCCCAGGTGATCTTTAGCCTTTATCCTTGACTTTGTATGAAACTTGCTGTGGAGGAGTACTCAGGCCCTATATGTATAAAGCTTCCACTAATTTTAAGATGGTCTTAGAAGTCAATGTAAGACAAAAATCCTAGTCAGCAAGCTGTAAGTAAAATTTGTGTTCTCAGAGCAAAGTTTGGTTAGGAGTAAATCTTAAGCATGAAGTTTGATGGTTGCATCATCTCATCTCATTATCCTGTTCTACAGGGTCGCAGGCAAGCTGGAGCCTATCCCAGCTGACTACGGGTTGAAAGGCGGGGTACACCCTGGACAAGCCACCAGGTTATCACAGGGCTGACACATAGACAACCATTCACACCTATGGTCAATTTAGAGTCACCAGTTAACCTAACTTGCATGTCTTTGGACTGTGGGGGGAAACTGGGGCACCCGGAGGAAACCCATGCGAACACGGGGAGAACATGCAAACTCCGCACAGAAAGGCCCTCGTCGGCCACGGGGCTCGAACCCGGCCCTTCTTGCTGTGAGGCGACAGCGCTAACCACTACACCACCGTGCCTGGTTGCGTCATAGTAAATGGATTTTATTCCACTTCCACCAAAAAAAAAAACTAAGTCCAAAAAAATTCTACGTCTCTGTTCAATGTCAAAATCCACTGGACCAAAAATACAAGCCCTCATAGATGCTTGGGGGAATAGAGAAAGACAGCATACAGAGGAGATTTAGGTGCAATCTGATTAGTGAGGACAAGAAAACTGTTTGCCAGGTGATGGTAGATCAATTAATGTCTTGTCAGTTGTTTTGCACAGATGATTGCAAGAAAAGATGTTCCATACTATCTGTGACTGTGGGCCAAGCCTTGAAAAATTTCATTTCATAGATTACTGGCTGCTGAGTACATTTATTTATTTGTATCAGCATCTAAAATATTTCTGTTAATGTTGAAAAATTTTGGCAGTAAAGATTTTGTCACATTTTTCTAAAAACATGTAAAAATTTAACTCGGAGTCTGAACAGACATTATATGGAGAGATCCAATCAGGTAATCTATGTTATGTCAAGGGAAAATAGGCCAATAAGATTACTTGTTTGGTAGGACAAAAAGACCATGTAAACATTACACATGAATAGTGGAGCACCACAACACATTTTACTGCAAAAGTGTTTATCTAATTTCATAGAAATGCAGAAACAGAAGGACTGATGTGAAATGGCATGTCTTTGAAGTACTTGTCACATTCTAAACATTTCTCACATTACCCATCTTGTTTACTGCAATGACAGCAGCTATGCAGCTCTGACAATATTAATCTAAAAAAAATTCAAGCCTTTTAAGTCCTGATTGTGAGGTGGGACCTCCATGGATTAGACTTGTTTGTCCATCACATCTGATAGATGCTCAGTCAGATTGAGATCTGGGGAGCTTGGACTCTGTCATGCTCCTCAAACCATTCCAGAATAATTTTTGCAGTGCAACAGGGTGCATTTTCCTGCTGAAAGAGGCCACTGCCATGAGGGAACATTGTTGCCATGAAGGGGGACCCAAGCAGAATAGCACAGCATTGCTGAGAGCATCACACTGCCCCCGCTGGCTTGCCTTCTTCATATAGTGCATCCTGGTGCCATCTCTTGCCCAGATAAACAACGCACACATCCAGCCATCCATATGATGTAAAAGAAAATGTGATTAATCAGACCAGGACATCTTCCCTTGCTGCATAGTCCAGTTCTGATGCTCATGTGCCCATTGTAGGCACTTTCAGCGGTGGACAAGGGTTAGCGTTGGCACTCTGACCAGTATGTGGCTATGCAGTCCCATATACAGCAACCTGAGATGCATTGTGTGTTCTGACACCTTTTTACCATAGCCAGCATAAACCTTTTCAGCAATTTGTGCTACAGTATCTCTTCTGTGAGATCGGACCATATGAGCTAGCTTTTGCTCCACATATATATATATATAGAAGTAGATAGGCTCCACACCCGCAGATAGTAACGAACCATATATAAAGCTTGTTTTTCTGGTTCATACATACCATGATAAAGTTTAATTTATAACTTCACATAATATGACATCAACAACAATAGCTAAAAATAAATATAGCAATATACTGTAATAAAAGTTATATGAAGGTGTGCTCTCTCTCTAATAAACAGGGTTCTGATGTTTACTTTTACCATGGATACAGCGGTCCCCTGTATACACCTTTTGAGATGTAGGGCTGTCTCTGCGAATTTTGGGCAAAGGACTTGATTCCTACAAGGGGGAAACAAAAAAATTACATTACGTCCTTGTTTAAAGACAGACTGTCAAACTTATGTCATCTACATTGCCACCGCTGCCTTCCTTGGCATTTTTTCCACAGTCGCTACTATCTCCCATGTCCTCGTCCTCCTTTTCGTTGTCCGTCACCTCTATCACTGCCAAAAGTATATCGTCCGTGGTAGTAGCGGGGAGTCTGATGACATTCGTGCTGTCCATGCCAGTGGTGTAGTCCTCTTCTTTCCGTTTCTCATTTGCATCTTTTTTGTTGTTGTGTCGTGCATCTGTGTGAAATGTTTTCTCTTGCTCTGGTTGGTCTGTGGCAGTAGTGGTGGCTGTCTCAACACCATCTTTCTTTTCTATCCCCTTCACCATCAATCTTGCTTCCCACAGACATGTGTATTCAGAGTTCTCCTTCTTCCACTTCCAATTTGTCCATAGTTTCAACGTCATCCTTCCCTTTCTTCCCCACCCCTCCATCACAGTCAGATGAGTCTTCCATGATGGCACTCGTCTTCTTCACCTGCTTCATGGGTCTCCAGCTCAGGTCGTCGTTCAAACCAGTAGACCATCTTTTCTTCACCAGGGTGTTACTGAGGCCCAGGGCCAGCTCCAAAGAACACCTGGCCTTATGCGATTCAGCAAAGTCTGGTTCTGCAACATAGAAACAATTGGCCGTTTTGGCACTGTGGCACATTATTTTCGAGACAAGGAGCTGCTCCTTCTCCAGCAGGCTCCTTTCAATCTGTGAACCAAACAATAAAACAACAAAAAAGGAAACTAAAAAGTTACCAAACTCTACCAAGCAACTTGGTAGGTGTAAACAATTACACATTTTCACATAGTTCCCATCTTCCTGATTGCACTCTTGAAATTCCTTAGACATGAGGTTTTGTACAACGCAGGTTCAATGTTTTCTGATGACATAAGTATAAGCATGAGTAGGCGGCCAGCATACCTACACAATGGTTGATGTTCTCTGCATCAGTTTGGTTCTTAAACAAGTCTTTTGCAAAACAGAAATAAAAATTCAAAACAAACACAAATACTGTCATAATAAGAAGAGTCGACCACTTACCTAAAGCTTCAAGAATCCGTTGCTTCAGTTCAAAGCCAACTTCTACAGGCTGGGCCTCGACAGCAATCTTTTCTCTTTTTAGCTCTCACCTGCTGTCTGTGCATAACAAGGTCTTTCGTCAATGCTTTCATTTCCTTCTTCAGCATCTTATGGATACTCGAGAGTCTTTTTTCTCCCAGGCGCACAGACAAAATAGTCTTGTTGATTAGGTATTAGATAAACTTTGACACATCCAGCATGTAATGCTTGCATGTGGTGGCCTTGTAGTTTTTCAGCCGCAACTTTATCCAGCCTATGATCTTTTCCGTGTCATTGATGAACGTCAGATTGGTTGGTAGCGGATCCTCTTGCCTTTAACCCCACACAAAGTTGATAAATTACTTGATATGTGTTTCCTCTTGATTGGCATTTTCATAAGCCTTTTTGGAGCTTTGAACACTCAGCACTTTTTTTGTATTCTCTAAGCATTGACTCTGCAAACAAACAAACAAAAAAATAAAAAAAGAAACAACATTAAAGGAACAGTGAAGAAGAACACTTACCTGCCAAAAGATTCCTTGGTGACAGCATAGGTGCACCTCTGGTGTGACTGGTTGTTGGCGTTGGTGGTTGTTCCTGCTGGTGCTACTGCTGCTGGCTTGTTAGCAGTTCAACTTTGTGGTTAGAGTTCCTTGAGTGGATGATTGCCATTTTCATTCCTATTTAATTCTTTACAGCTGTTCTCGTTAATCGCTCAGCAGTTTCTTGATTTTTTTTTCTTTGTGTTTGTCAACATTGTCTTCAGTTTGCCCCTTCCACTTGATGGGCAACTATCAAGTGGTGTTCAAGGCAGTGGAGTTGTGTGGACATGTAATCTACTACTGGACAGTCCAGTGGACCATTGTACCTGCCAGGCAAAATTCTGTTTAAAAGCCTTCTGTCATGCAACTTGGAAATTTTTTGAACTGTTGCAAAGAGCACATTCCAAGAAAGCACTTGGCAAAAATAGCACCTTTGCTTGTTGTTTACCATTGCAAGAAGCCATTGCCCCTGCAGCCACACCCAAAGAAGGGTGGATGAGGAAGAAAAAACAAAAGAAAAAGAATGCCCTACCCAAAAGTTACCCAAAAGTAAAATTTGTCCATTTTTACCAAATGCTGTGTTGCAGCAAAACTATATGTCCTTCTGCTAAAGCATGGCAAGCCTTGCAACATGCACAAACAAGTAAAAATGTTGTTAAACTGAGAAAAGCATGATAAAAATTAAGAAATTTGTAATTATTAATAAAATCTATGTATGTCTGTGTAGTGCCCTCCACAATTATTGGCACCCCTTTAAAGAGTCATAAAAAAGGGTTAGAAATAATCCACCTTTTGGTGAAGTAGCTTCATCTCACACTGAAAAAAAAAGAGAAAAACTTTTAATTGAAATAAATTTATTTAGAGAAAAACAAATCCCTCATCAAGAAGTAATTATTTTCAACAAAAAACGTGCCGAAATTATTGGCAGCCCTGCATTTAATAGTTTGTACACCCTTTGCCAATAAAACAGTACTGAGTCTTCTCCTATAACATTTTATAAGGTTGGAGAATACAGAGCAAGGCATCTGAGACAATTCCTCTTTACAGAATCTTTCCACATCATCCAGGGTCCTTGGCCCTCTCTTGTGCTCTCTCCTCTTCAGCTCATCCCACAGGTTTTCAATGGGGTTCAAGTCAGGGGACTGAGATGGTCATGACAGAAACTTGATTCTGTGGTCAGCTAATCATTTTTATGTTGATTTGGACATATGCTTTGGATCATTGTCCTGGTGAAAGATCCACTGATGACCCACTTTTAATTTCCTGGCAGAGGCAGACAGATTTTTATTTAAAATGTCCTGGTATTTTATGGAGTCCATGATGCCATGTACCCAAACAAGGATTCCAGTGTCTTTGGAGGAAAAACAACCCCACAACATCAGAAAACCTCCACCACATTTTAAAGTTGGGACAGGGTTCTTTTCAATATAGACATCTTTGTTTTTATACCAAACCCACCTTGACTGTTTATTGCCCAAAAGCTCCATTTTTGTTTCAACGGTTCTAGTCAAAGTTGTAGTAGATTTTTGCAAACTCCAGGTATTTCTGTTTGTGGTTAAATGACAAAAAAGGCTTTTTTTTCTGGCAGACCTTCCAAATAATCTGTTGGGAAGTAGGTGGCATCTGATGGTGGTTTTGGAGATTTGGTAACCCCAAGATTTTACTTTTTCTTGTAATTCACTAACAGTGATCCTTGGGAATTATTATTATTATTATTATTATTTTTTTTTTTGCCTCCCTTGTATCCTCCTTTGGTCTTCTTCCAGGCTAGTTTGTAACAGTTCCAGTTGGTGTCAACGTTTATTATTATTATTATTATTATTATTATTATTATTATTATTATTATTATTATTGCCCTAACAGTAGAAATGGGCATTTTCCAGTGAGTAGCTATTTTTTTTATAACCACTCCCTGACTTATGACGATCAACACACTTCTTTCTCATTTGTTTTGTGTGTTCGCTTATCTTTCCCATGTTGATGGATGATTAAGGGAATTTGGCTTTTGTGTTGCCTCATATTTGTACCCAAGTTTATCAGCAAGTCATGAATTACAGCTTGAAAGTTTCTACACATGCCAATCAACTAAAAAATGTACAATTTAAATGGGAAATTTCAGTTAAATTTCAGTTAACTTAAGTTACATTGTATTCTCTCTAATTTCCAGGGGTGCCAATAATTGTGGCATATGGGTTTTTGTTGGAAATAGTTATTTCTTGATGAGGGATTTGTTTTTCTCTGAATAAATTTATTTCAATTAAAGGTGGGATTTTTCTAATTCTTTTCAGTGTGAGATGAAGCTACTTTACCAAAAGATGCATTTTTTTCAAACCCTTTTTACTAATCTTTACAAGGGGCACCAAATATAGTGGAGGGCACTGCATGTATGTACACTGGGATGTACATGATTAGAAATAAAAATTATGTAATGCTTATGTCAAAAAATAAAATACCCTAAATTATCCTAAACTATCAAAAAGAATACTGTAATCTCTACAGAGAACTAATGTTATTCTTAGAAATGTGCTCAGACCTTCCCTAATAATTATGTAATTCTAGCATAAGAAATATGTAAATGATCTTTCTAAAAACATGATTATTAAGACATCCTTCATCCAGGAAAATAACATCAGTCTTAGGAAATCCTTAGGGCAACAAGTCAACCCATCCCCTTCTCTCATTTTGCCAACATATGTTCTTATTTAAATATTTAAACTGATACATGGTAAAATGCCTCACTGTTATTTGAAATAAGAATTACTTCACACTTATACTGTATAAGCAACATTTAAAGACATTTTTTTCAAATGACAATAAGAAATATGTAATTTATTCAGATGAACAACATTAATCTTCTCATTTTCCTTAAGAATTATGTCATTTTAAATATTTATATAAATTTAATAAATGTGAATATTTATAATATGTCCCCCCCAGCCACAGGACTGAGATATCAAATGTCAAAGCTCTAACTGCTTCGCTTGCATGTTAAATTAGGGAAAACTCTTTAAATTCTGTCGTGTTTTCCCATTCATGTGTATTGGCAACTTTAATCATTTAAAATATTGATACAAATTCACTGGCTATAGTCACATGCATGTGCTTTGGACCATGTTATCTACATGTCCCACAGCACTGAGATATCACATTTCAAAGGTCTAGCTCCTTTGCTTATCAAATTAGGGAAACATTTTCAATTCTGCCTAGGTCCTCATTTTCCCATTCATTTGTATTGGTCATGTTAATCATTTAAAATATTTATATAAATTCAAGGCAGCATGGTGACGTAGTGGTTAGCACTGTCGCCTCACAGCAAGAAGGTTCTGGGTTTGAGCCAAGTGGCTGACGGGGGCCTTTCTGTGTGGAGTTTGCATGTTCTCCCCATGTCTGAATGGGTTTCTTCTGGGTGCACCAGTTTCCCCCACAGTCCAAAGACATGCAGGTAAGGCTAATTGGTGGCTCTAAATTGACCGTAGGTGTGAATGTGAGTGTGAATGACTGTTTGTCTCTATGTGTCAGCCCTGCAATGATTTGGCAACTTGTCCAGGGCGTATGCCGCCTCTCGCCCATATTCAGCTGGGATAGGCTCCAGCTTGCCCACGGCCCTGCACAGGATAAGCGGTTACAGATAATGGATGGATATAAATTCAATGGTTGTAGTCATACACGTGCTTTGGAATATGTCATCTTCATGTCACACATCAAATTTTAAAGGTCTAGCTCCTTTGTTTTCTTGTCAAAGTAAGGAAACATCTTTAGAATATGTCTAGGCTGTGTCAGTAAACCTGCTGGTGAAGTGCTGACTACAAACATGGACAGCTCAAACTACGTACAACTCCCAGAACACACAGCACCCTCTATCTCCCACCTTCTAACACACAGTTGACATCCATTTCCTCATCACCTGCCCCTGCACATAAACACCAGTCACACAAGCACTCAATGTGAAGTATTGTTCCAGTTCACCGACCATACCAAGCCTTGTTATCTCTCTGACTGCCTTTCTATTATTCTGGCCTTTGCTAGTGTTTCTTGTTTCCTCAATCTTTGTTTACCTCTGATATTCTGTTTGCCAATCGCCCGACCCTAGAGTGTTTACTGACCTTGATTCCTGTCTCTCGATTTGGCTTGGTTCACTATTCTAAAGCTGTCTTCCACCGCACATATAGTGGTGCTTGAAAGTTTGTGAACCCTTTCAAATTTTCTACCGGTATATTTCTGCATAAATATGATCTAAAACATCATCAGATTTTCACACAAGTCCTAAAAGTAGATAAAGAGAACCCAG
>JAOANJ010000023.1:22049465-22060539 GCA_026413345.1 Ariopsis seemanni | reverse complement strand
TTGTGTATTAAGAAGTTTTTATTGCAAATTTTATTGCTGATTATGCATTGGCTGCAGTTACCATGGAATGACCCTTAGACGGAGACCTGGAGAGGCCTGCAAGCCACAGTGTCTCGCACCCATTGTGAAATTTGGTGGAGGATTGGTGATCTGTGAGTGCCTCAGCAAGCCTGGAATGGGGCAGATTTTTGTTTGTGAAGGACATATGAATCAAGCCGTGTACAAGGACAAGGTTATCCTTGAAGAAAACTTGCATCCTTCTGCTCCAACAAATGTTCCCTAACTCTGAGGATTGGGTTTTCCAGCAGAACCGTGCTCCATGCCACACAGCCAGGTCAATCAATCAAGGTGTGGCTGGAGGACCACAAGATGAAGACCCTGACATGGCCAGCCCAATCGCCAGACCTGAACTCCATTGAAAACCTCTGGAATGTGATCAAGAGGAAGATGGATGGTCACAAGCCATCTGTGATCAAATGTCCGGTTTATTCCAAGAAATACTGAGTTCTGAACTCATCCCAAGTTCAAAATATTAGTATTGTGCTGTTAAATTTTAATACGATTGATTTCTATGCAATATTCAAAGTCTGAAAACACTTCCAACTTGGTTATTTTGACTAGTTGTTATTTTCCGCAATTAAATGCTCCAAGTGACAATATTTTTATGTGGAATTTAGAGAAAATTCTGTCAGCAGTTTATGGAATAAAACAAAAATGTTCATGGTTCTCAAACATACCGATAAACAGTAAAACTAGAAGAAGTGATAAAGCTGTGTGCACATGCTATATATCAGGGTTCTAACTAGGCCCTTTCAGCACATGAGGCTGATACACAACATTTCCTTACTGCTATGCCCACAATATTGCTGACATGCCTGTAAAAGTTGCTGCTACACTAATTTAAAAAAAAAAAAGGCAATCTTGAAAATGTCATCTTTTGTTTAATTTTCTTTTATCCACATGAGGCAGCGATGGCGTGCCACCATGCAAATGTTCTACATTCGGACATGCTCCACTCCCCGTCCACATAAGCACCCAGTGTATAGCTGCCTGAGTAGTTCCGTGTGCCGATAGTCACCGATCATGCTAGTCCAGTTTACCTCCTTTCCTTATGTTGTGTTCGTGGTCAAGTGCCATCCGTGTTAAGAGGCGCTTACATACCATGCGCCGGGCCCCGGCAATTTTTATGACGCAACACGGTGCGCATCGAAACCGTCGGCGTAATGGTCAGTAGGGGAAGGTATGATACGAGTTAGATCTGGAGAGTCATGTATTGTAACTGAATGGCTGAAGCTGAAAATAAAGCTGACACTTGGTGAACATCAACTGGTTTTCTTCTTATTCCATAAATGTCACTAAAATGGTTCAAAATAATAAGTCTTCGATCAAAAACAATCACAGCAACTTTTGGGAAAAAAAAAAAAATCTCAATATTACCAAAAATGAGTGACTTTCTGGGAGGCCTGCAAGTGCCAGGAAATGCACTAAAATGCATCTCCGAACAGGTAGAACCCGTGAGCTTTTGGGAGCCTAAGGTGGTGCCCGAACCCCTGGCTGTTATGACTGGTACCACAACACTGATGTTTTGGTCTAGTTAGAACCCCGATATATGCACACCATCAAAAGGCAGGTAAATTGTGGCTATGAAGGGATGCACATGGTCAGGAACAATACCAAAATAGGCTGTGGCATTCAAGCATTAAATGCACCCAAAGTGTGCCAAGAAAACATTCCCCACACCGTTATACCACCTCCACCAGCCTGGACTGTTGACACAAGGCACATTGGGTCCATGGATACATGCTGTTGGCACTAAATTCTGACCATCTATGTGCCTCAGCAGAAAGCAAGATGCATCAGACTACATTTACCAGGCTACATTTTTCTAGTCTTCGTGAGTCTAGCCTCAGCTTTCTGTTTTTGGCTGACACAAGTGGAACCGGACAGTCTTCTGCTCTTGTAGCCCATCTGCCCTAAGGTTCAACATGCTGAGCATTTTTAGATGCTTTTCTGTTCACCACAACTGTCCACAAGAGCAGCTATACGAGTTCCTGGAGCCTTTGTCAGCTCGAACCTGTCTGGCCGTTCTCTGTTGAGCTCTCATCAGTAAGGTGCTTCGGTCTGCAGAACTGCTACACACTGGATGTTTTTTTCTTTACGGTACCATTCTGAGAAAACTAGACACACTGTTTTGCATGAAAATCCCAGATTAACAGGGATAAAAATACTCAAACCAGCTCATCTGCCACCAACAACATGCTAAATTTAAAATTACTGAGATCACATTTTTCCTCCCATTCTGATGGTTGACGTGAACATTACCTGAAGCTGCTGGCACGTATTGCAAGGATTCTACGCAATGAACTGGTGCCACATAATTGGCAGATTGGAAAATTGCATGAATGAGCACTTTTGACATTTCCACTACACGTTTGGCTTTTCTTTTTGTTTTCAAGGCAGAATATTTTTTATTTTGTTTAAACTGATCGTTATTGCTTGTGAGTGGATCCCAGGAAGAATAATGACCACTCTGTGGAAGCTACTGGGAATCCCAATAAAGAATAATTAAATAAGAACAATTTTTCCACCACAGGGAAGTGTGATACAAAGGACATTGACAGTATTTTGTGAAACACTGCAAGGAAGCTCGACAGATATGATTTGATAGCCAGCATATAATGCATGCAAAATACACTTAAGCATTTCCTCTTACAAACTTCCATGAAAAGTACAGCATGTTTGGAAATGACATACAATAAAAACATTATCTACTCGAGCAATCCGTAATCTTGATTTTTCTTCAATAGCTGCACAAATTCATACCAGACATGTGCTTTGTTGTCGCTGTGGATTTCCACAGCAACCACCCTGACAATCTCCCATACAGACTTTTGAGCAGGAAATTACAGTGGTAGAAATGACCGTGGGACAGTGCAACAGACATGTTTTGTGCAAAAAATAAAATGTTGACAACTCTCAAATACCAAAATGTCAGAGTATTAATTTAATCCAGTGAATCATAAAATAGTATTTTTAAGCTTTATTTTCATGGTTGAATTTTAGACGTTTGTTTTGCCCCATCCCACACTCCGTCATAGTGAAGCCTATAAAGATGTTGAAAAGTAAGAAAATCATAATGGACAGATGGCTAAAGTGTCTAAGATGGTCTTATTGTTAATTTATCAAAAAGAGAGGGAATTGTCCAAATTGCCCTCATGAAGCTGGTTAAGATAATGCCAATAATGTGCAAAAACTGCCGAGGTAAAACCGGTTCGTTGCATTACAAGCTAGAATTTAAATGGATTTTTTATTTTTTTTTTTTTAGGGGGAAGCACCAGCACATTAATATCAAGGGTGCCAGTACTTTTGGACTTCATATATTATTTATTCTTTATACAAAAAAATAAATAAATAAATAAAAATAATTTGGTTAAAAACCCTTAAATTTTTTTCCTTTGCATTGTTACAGTCCAAGATCAAAATATAACCCATAATACATAAAGTTTTACACTTCTTTCCATGAAAGGTGCCAATATTTCTGCACACACACAGGGAGTGGAGATAAGAGCGAGTTTATTATAAAACTGTACTCTACACATGGCTGAAACACAAACCCGTACAAAAATAAACACGTCACAACCTCTGTGACTTATTGCTTAGGCTGGTCTCACGCTAACGTACACAGACACACGCACATGCGCACACACGTTAAAACTCCCAAACCCCAGTGAAGTGATCCTGCATAGACGCAGCAGCCGTCGCACACACATACAGAGACTCTACTCGTCATCCTCTTCATCCTCATCTTCCTCCTCATCCTCGTCTTCCTCCTCATCCTCGTCATCATCATCATCAGCCTCGACTATAGCTTTCTTAGTGGAGCCTGGGGGTCGGCCCGGGCCCCGTTTGGAAGCTCCGCCCCCAGCTCCACCCTTAGCACGATATGCAGCTACGTCCTACAGGAAACAGGAAGTAGAGACATATGTGAAGGAATGATTCTGCAGGTCAACACACTGCTCTGTTACGTACATGTGTAAATGAGAAAGACTGCAATGACTATAATGAGAGTGAAATCAGAAGCTGAAGGTCACAGCAAAGTCAGTGCAGACAAAACAGCAAAAATGTGATATTTACAGACATCTTGATATGCATCAGATCATCACAGCTGATACCAAACATATCTGCTTTGGTCTCATTTCAGGGTTAAACGTCTAAAAATGTGTCATCATTTGTCAATACAGTTGAACGATACTGATATATACCGTAAATGATAAACATAATGCAGACTCCATAGAAAAATGGTGCTTTTTTTAATTCGATAGCTGAAAAAGCTACTTAAAAATACATTTATCCCCCCCCCCCTTTTTTTTTTTTTAAAACTGCAACATCTGTGAGAAAGTGTAATCTGAGAAAGAAAGCTTGTGAAGATCATGGTGGTGAATCTGAACGCATCATAATATTGATGTTTCTTCACTGCCTGGAGAGAATGTGTGATGATTTGAACACGTAGTTTGTATGATGGTGAACATAAATGTGATGTTACTCATTCCCTGACTATCAGACATGTTTGAACTGAATGCGTGAAATAAACATTTACCTTCTCGTATTTCTGGCGCAGGGCGGCTGCTTTCTGCTCGTAGGGCATGCGGTCTTTAGGGCTCTGTTTAGCCCACATCTCAGCCAACTTCTTGGCAATGTCTCCGATGGACAGGCTGGGGTACTCACCCTTCACCGTTGGCCTGTGCTCTGAAGAGAAGACAAAGAACGCTGACCTGGAAAAGAGAGACAGGGCTCAGCTATAGCATGTCTAATGGTGAGAAAACCTTTTCACAGGATTTAAAAGATGTCCAGAAATGGGTCTTTTAAAGGACTTGAAGTTTGAGCTCTGTACTTTACACCGATATGCAAATAAGCTAATGAATAAAACATTCAAGACAGCAACACTGTGAGCTCAGTCTGCACCTCACACTATTCTGGTTTGAGCCATGATATACATTGGGAAGCGTGTGTATTTGTGAGGGCAGAGTGATGGGATCACACTTACGGGGGACGTTTGGGAGCATTGGGGTCCTTCTTCTTCCTCTCCTTCTTCCCCATGCCTTTTGGAGGGACATAGGTCTTCATCTCCCGATCATAGCGGTCCTTATCTGCCTTCGCCAGGTCTTCAAACTTCTTCTTCTCAGTCGCGGCTAGAGTCTATAAAACACACACATATATATATATTATACCCACTAACCAACACGGACATATTCCTCCCCCCCAAAACACCCCCCCACCTTCCACCGCTCAGAACAGGTCTTGGAGAACTTGGTGAAGTTCACTGGGATACCCGGGTTCTTCTTCTTGTGTTCTTCCCGACAGGAGAGAACGAAGAAGGCATACGCTGAGGTCCGGCCTTTCGGCTTATTTGCATCCTTCACCATGGCTGCAACAAAAAGAATACAATCATAATAACGTCACACTTTATATATGCACCATAAAAGACTAATTCCCATAAAGTGCACTTGTAAGGGATATTCCTAAACTGCAGGAGGGAATGCAATTGTTTTATTTGTGTAGATTTATTTACAGTTAATTTTTAGATTTAAAGTTCCGCCAATCTTTTATCATTATTATTATTATTGTTGTGTCTAATAGTTGTAAAAAACTGTATATATTATGTATATGTTTTACACCAAGTAACGTCCACAAACATGATTATTTTTCTCAAACTGCTTAAAACTGAAATGTATTCGATGAGAAATAGAATTCACTTCAGCCCAACGGCCCGCTGCGGCGATTAGCGTCCGCTGCTAATGCCAAGCTAAGCAGAACAATGGTGCCTCCATTTTCTTTCCCGCTTAATCCTACGACATCACGTCTTTCCCACTGAATCCCGATAAATCCCGCCTCCGCACACCATGATTGGCCAATTTATTACGAGCACGGACCACTAGCCAATCACAGCCCTGAAGGCGGGACAAGACCAACCAATCAGAGGACAGTAAACCCGATTTGTCGGGAAATGGCTGAGGAAAAATAACGTTACTCCATTCTTTTCACTGTCCCTCTGCTTATCTGCAATTTATCTGATGATCTCAAGGTGTTTTATTATTATTATTATAAATTCATGCTAAAAATAAAACGTAAATTTCTACTTTGTTATTGAGTGTGCAAATTTTAGTTTGATATTTAGTAAAAAAAAAAAAAAAAACATTTAAAGGATTACTAACATAAAAACTAAGCCTACCCATCCCCCGCAGCGCACTCAGATCCAAACTCAGGCGGCTTAAAAAGCACAAAATTACAAAATTTAAATACACAACGGTATAGTTAGCTAACGTTACACGACTACTTTTTTAAACAAAAACGACAATAGTGATGATCACTTTAAACAAAGATATCACATGCACAATTAAACCAAATAATTATACCAAAGTATATCAGTTACCAAACCATTTAAATAAATAACAACAAAATTATAATAATAATAATTATTATTATTCCACACACATACCTGCCACAGACTTACTCCGTCTACTCCGCTACTGTTTATGTTCTTCTGCGTAGATACTATAGCACACGAGCCCCGCCCACTTACTCTGCTTCCATTGGCTAAACATACAGATCCCGCCTTTCTTTTCTGTACTGATTTGTTAACATTACAGTCTGTCAAAATTTAAACTCCAATCATCAGTCCGCGCTTGTGATCCTTCAACCGATTGGTGGAACGCGCTCCTTCGTGAAATATACCTAAGATAATAATAATAATAATAATAATAATAATAATAATATATTATTCCCTATATTGTTTTTCTATTTCAGTCTCAGTTTATCATTTTATTTCTTTCCTTTTTATTCTGTTTCATAGTATCATTTTATTTTCTCCCTGTTAAATTTTATTCAACAGTTCAGTCATTTTATTTGTCCACTTTTTATTTTTCTGTTTCATTATTATTTGTTATTTTGCGAATTTTAAACTGCCATTTTTAATTCGCGCTTTCAGTTATTTCCTACATTCAAATGCCACTTGACTTTTTTTCTGATTATTATTGACTTCACTTGAAGAAGAGAAAAGGGAAATTAAAATATATACTATGATACTAAAATTTGGAAAAGACTTTTTTAAGCTCGAACTGCTCCGCACTCCGAGCCTGTAGGTGGCGCTGAAGCTCCGAGTAACTGCAGTGAAACTGTCCTGGCTGCACAGGAGCGTCTGTCCAGCAGGGGTCAGAGAGGAGCTCAAGGTTTATTTGGCGCGAGAGAAGAAGTGGTGTTTATGTGCTTTTGAATGCGATAGCGCCGGTGTCGGGTTTATTTTTAAAGCAAATTATGGGGAATGCGTATTAATAACACATTAATAACAGTGCTAATAATGTAACTGAGTGAAGAGAGAGTCAGTGGGCGGTGCTGAACGCGCTTCATGCTGAAGATGGAGGAGTTTATAGAGCATTATAAACACTACACTGCAGTGGTATGGAGCTCAGCCTTCCTCCAGAACACTAACTCTGTACTTCTACTTTACTGTCAGTGTTGTGCGCACAGTGTGATAGAGGGATTTATAGCAGCTATAATATATAAAAACATAAATATAGTTATAGTGCATAATAATAATAATAATAATAATAATAATTGTGTCCAGTTTGTGGTCATTTAGGTCTCAAGCTACACTTCTATACATGTTCATTACAATGATATTTTCTACACTCTTGTTACTGCACTTTGCTTCCACATGTCAAAACTACTGGCATATTTTTATTTTAAGGATTCTCTCTCTCTCTGTGTGTGTTTTGTTTTTGTTTGTTTGTTCATCAGGAGCGGGCATGGCTGTGTGAGGTGTACACAGGAGTGTGTGATTGGCTGCACCCAGTGGTGGGTGTGTCTCTGGGTGTGTCGGGGGAGCAGCTGGCACATGCTGTGGTGTTGAGGCTTCAGAGGACTCATCACTGTCTCCCCGTCAGCTACAGGTGAGGGACAGTGGGGTTGGGGCTTCACTGCTCAGGTGTGTGTTAGGGCTGCTCTAAGACACTGAGGTGTGTCTGTGTGTGTTAGGTTCCTCTCAGTAGCACAGCTGATCAGTACACAGCGCACGTCCTGCTTCAGCAGCCTCACCTGGAGCACCAGTCAGCACAGAGAATGGACCAGGAAAGTGGAGCCACACCTGCCCAATCACAAAGCCCTGCCACGTACTAACCTCATCCTGACTGGTTTGCTGTGTGATGGGCGTGTATCTGCTCAGTGTGACGGCTTTTGGAGAGTGAGAGACTCCAGTGGAAGTGTGCACTGTGAGGTACTTTTGTTATTCCTTCTCTCTCTGTCTGTGTGTGCGTGTGAGAGAGAGAGAGACTCTGACATCCCTTGTCCTGTATCTTTGTCAGGTCCTGAGCTCATCACCGCTCTGGCTCAGGAGGCTGATGCTCTTCCCTACCTGGAACTATATTTCCCACACTGCACCAGGGCTGGGACAGCAAACTGTAGGCTGTTTGGAGCTGATTGACTCTCCTATCTGTGTGACCCCTGACCTTACGACATTTGACCCTAGAGGGTCACTGAGTGATGTTATTGGGGTCAAGAAGGCAGCCAGACTGCTGAGACAGACGTGAGTGAGATTAAATTAATTTATTTAAACACAAATCTGCTTTTATAAGTTTTGATAAACAGATATCTGAGACTGAGCTCTTTACATAGAACACGGCTCAGTCTGCAGGGTATACATGACTGACTTTACACACAATGTTGAGCATCGTGTGTGTGTGTGTGTGTGTGTGTGTGTGTGTGTGTGTGAGAGGGAGGGAGAGAGAGAGAGAGAGAGAGAGATGAACATGCTCTTGGTGGTGTAGAGCTGCTGGATAACATTTTATACATAATTTTGTGTGTGTGTAGGAGCAGTAGAGGAGTGTGTGTTTCTGTGTATGGGGAGGTGTGTGTGATCTGCCCCCTGCTGGTCATTTCTGGAAAAAGCTTTTTCTGCCTTGTCCTTAGTGAGGGAGGCTCGACTGTCCCTGTACTGGTCACGGTAACGTCTGTCTGTTAGAAAAAGGACATTTGTTTATTTTATTTTTGGTTGTTATTATTAATCTCCCATGAGTTATTGATGTAATTGTTGTTGTTGTGTCATTGTGTGTATTTTGCCTCTCAGGTCCCAGAGTGTGTGTACTGGAGACAGTGTGTGTGTGTAGGACAGAATGTGTGTATTTCAGCGCTGCGTGTCTGTTCTGTTCGAGGGTGGTCGGGGCATCGAGTTCTGTCTGTCACTGCAGAGTCCCGCCTACATCCAAACTCCAAAACATACGGCGAGTCCGAGGACACGGACTCGCATTTGGAAACACACACAGACGCGCACGAAGAAACAGACACGCACACACAGTCATGTATAGACAGACACACAGACACACACCTGCAGCAGGAAACTGAGTGTGAGGAGGCCCAGGTGCAGGATGGTCCGGTGCGAACAAAACTCTCCAAAATCATCAGCTACAGGGTGAATTAATACACACACCAGGCATGCCCCTAAAACACACACGCTTTTTAGTATTAATTCTAGCGTTTGAAAGTGGAGCTTTAACATGAATATATTCTTTACATGAATACATAATACCTTATTTATTATTTCAATGAAAAAAGCTTTCCAGAATTAATAATTATTTTCCTGGCTGTGATTATAATTATGCTCTTTTCTTCTTGGACACACACGCATGTGCATGCATTTGATTTACAGGGCCGCATCACTGAAGTCCAGGCTGCGGAGGCAGGGCTTTATGAGCTTGATGGGAAGATTTTGCTGTGTCTGGCCTATCAGCCACTGAGGAAGTGGGATGGCAGCTTAAGACTGGGGGCAGAGATTGAGGTGAGTGTGGTGGAGGAGTGACCGATAGTGTAAGTGTCAGTGTGATGTCATCACTAGTGGACTGAGGATACACTTTCTGGCCGTCCCTCAGCTTTACAATATCCACTTCCTATTCCGCCCATCTCCGCTCACCCCGGATGTTGTGCTGTGCGCATGTTTGCGCTCCAGTGTCTCTGTGACAACTTTCAGTCCGCTGAGGCCAAAGGTCACTCAGCAGAGGTCAGACAGCCCTCTGGTGCGTTTCCTGTTGGAGAAGAACCTCGGTGTGTCGGAGTACCTGTGGCTCTGCTACTGCCATGCTGCGCTCACTGACAGGTGTGTGTGGGTGTGCGGGTGTGTGGGTGTGTGGGAGACTGAGTGAGTGACTCAATCTCCTTCTCTCGCAGGTTGTGTCCACGCTGGGTGTGTGAAGCTCGAGTGTGTGTGGTGGCTGGAAGGTTACTGCAGGTTATTTTAGGAGACAAAGAGACGAAGAAAGATAAGAGAGACATTTATAAAGAAATGTTACAGGACACACACACCTGTCCTCTAACTCAGGTAGCATGCACACACACACACACACACACACACACACACACACACACACACACCTACCTGTCCTCTCACTCAGGCTATGCCCACATTTATATGTTTTAGTTTTCATCCAGCATTTTAAAATGAAAATGATCTCTGTCGAGGCGAGCGCTTTGGTCTGTATCAGAAATAATCTTCATCCACACTAACATGCCTGAAAACGAATGACCATTCACATACACTGGGCATACACATGCCGCTTTAAATGAGACACTCCCGGCTGCAGCCCTGAGAACGAGACCAGGCAAGTGTAGCTCCACCCCTAATCCTAACCACAACCCACAGGGCATGGCTACACTTGTAGCCACTCCCATAAAGGGGCGCAGCGAGATGGGTAGCTCTGCCTTTAAACCTATCCCTAACCATAACCATTTGGCAGGGCTGCATATGCTCTGCCTCGTTCTCCAAGCTGCAGTGGGGTGTACTTGGTATAAACAGCTGATGCTGCTTTTTTCTTCCGGAAAAGTGTTACGTGATAGGAGCGTGACGAATTGGGAAAAGATGTGTGACTGATGGGACCTAATCAGGAAGCGTACGTCTCGTCTCATCTCATCTCATTATCTCTAGCCGCTTTATCCTGTCCTACAGGGTCGCAGGTAAGCTGGAGCCTATCCCAGCTGACTATGGGCGAAAGGTGGGGTACACCCTGGACAAGTTGCCAGGTCATCACAGGGC
>JAOANJ010000023.1:21032286-21044545 GCA_026413345.1 Ariopsis seemanni | reverse complement strand
CCAGGATGCTATTTGAAATACCTGGGGAGAACACTGCTCTTTACTTACTTGTTTCAGGGTTAATTATTTGTTGAAGTAAACATTCATAAGTGTCCTATTCCTTCGATCGCTTGTATTTTGATACAAGTGAGAGTGGGGGGGGATACATAAGTGAGCAGTAGCTCACAGTTGATCTTGTTCTATTTTTTTTTTATTCTTTGTGTTGCTGTTCTTGTCTATTAAGAATTTTATTTACTTTTTCACAATTTTATTGGAATCTACACAATCACTTAATATTTAAGGTACTATATCGCATATGGCAGTATTTGGTACATCCCATCCAATACCAGCACACATGCACCATTTCAGTGGTGTTGCAGTAGTTAACGTTTTGGACTACTGATCAGGTGGTCATGAATTCAGATCCCAATACTGCCAAGCTGCCATTACTGGGCCCTTAAGCAAGGACCTTAACCCTCAACCATTTAACTGTATAAATGAGATGCATGCAAGTTGCCCTGGATAAGGGCGTCTGCCAAATGCCATAAATGTATATTTCAGGGTGTAGTTTCATCAGTCTTAACTCAAGTGCAGGTAATGAAAAATGGATTATATTCACCCTAAAGTCAGAGCTCTGAAAGCATGTTTGATTTACATGTACAGTGTATAGATTGTAGTCCAGTCCAATGGAAATTCAGGACTGGAAGCTTTGCGAGAAGACTCAGAAAAATGTGCTGAGAACCCTAGGTAGTCCAAGCCTGGTGTTGCGTCAAGCAAAATTTTTTCAAAGATATGAGGGTACTTCAAAAAGTTCTCACCCAGAAATAAGGGGCGTGACTCTCATTTTGGCACGTAACTGTGTACTATAAATCCTTATATCACTGTCCACGAAAACTCAACTGAAAGAAGCAATCAAAGAAAAAAGGAGAGGGGAAGTATTTCAATCCTGCTCCAGGGCAGTGTGCCTATCTACACAGCACAGGAGGCAGTGACAGAAGCAGCCAAACATGGCTTTGAACTGTTGCCCCATGCACCTTACTCACCTGACCTGGCACCGTCTGACTTCTGTCTGTTTTCCAAACTGAAATCCCACTCACGTGGTCGCCATTTTCAGAATAATGATGTTGTCGTCCATGCTGTTGAGGAGGATCTGGAGGTTCAAGATGTGACCACCTTCTGTGAAGGAATAGTGAAGCTTGAAGATCACTTTACTTTTTACTTTTATTTTTATTTAGCAGGGACAATGCAGTGCACATTGTTACAAACATGACATGGCAAGGCCATGACACAACTTGCAGATGTGAATACATAAAAGGTTTGTAGCTAGATAGCTAATTTGCAACCTCAGTCCCTGATCAGGCTACCTATTCTAATAAAACATATAAATCATCTAAAAAATACAATTATACAATACAATATACAAAGACAAGTATAAGCTATCTTAAAACATGCTTCCTATAACATTAAAACCTTGTGCATTAAGAAAAAAACAATATGATAAGTGTAACCTATATATGCTGTGTGTGCATGTATGTGTGTTAACTATTGTGTGTTGTTATGATTACATTTTTGGTTTTCCTTCAGCCAGTGTTTCAGTTGTCTGTTAAATGTTTTAAACTCAGTTTGGATTTTTATTACAGTTGGTAAACTGTTCCACATTTGAGTTCCAATAACTGAAAAACTAGACTGACCAAAAGAAGTTTTGCGCACCTCTGCAATGCAGTTACCATTCACTGCTCCTCTGGTGGCCACTCTTCTTGTGCTTATTTTTGTTACAAATGGACACAGTACAGCAGGAGCAAGATTATTTGCACATTTAAAAATAAGTTTAAGAAAAGAGAACTTCATAAAATTCTCAAAGCTTAAGAGGTTATATTTCTTTACTATGAGGCAGTGGTGCCACATTATTGGTTTCTGATCCAGTGTCTTTAATGCCTGTTTATATAGTGATAAAATAGGTTTGACTGATGTCTGGGAGGCTTGGCTCCATACAGTGATACAGTAAGATAGGTGGGACAGTATCATGGCATGAAAGAACAGTAAGGCTGCCTTGACAGGTATGTGATGCCTTATCATTCTAAAACAGTTCAAGTTTGTTCGAAGTGTTGTGGAGAGTTTCTTAATGTGTTTATTAAACTTAAGCTGAGAGTCTAAGATGATTCCTAAAAATTTAAATTCTTCAACTTGGTCTATTGTGTCCTGGTCAATTTTAATAGAGCAGGAGGCTTTACCTCTTATGGAAAAGCACATAGACACTGTCTTTTTGATGTTCAAAGTGAGATGGTTGTCTTTGAGCCAGCGGGATACATCTTCCATCTCCTTAGTCAAAATGTCTGCTGCTGCGCTTGGTGTTCTGGCTGATGCATAAATCACAGTATCATCAGCATACATTTGGCAGTTGGATGACCGGCAGCATGTGGGCAGGTCATTTATGTACAGACTGAAGAGCAGAGGCCCCAAAATTGACCCCTGTGGAATGCCCAAATTTGAAGCTAATGGCAGTGACAGCTCTGTATTTATCCTGACCCTCTGCTCCCTATGCTCCAAATAGGAAGCAACCCAGCTCATGGTGTGTTTTGAAATATTAAAAGTGGACAGTTTGTTTAGAAGTATTTTGTGATTTACCGTATCAAAGGCCTTTTTAAGGTCTATGAATACGGCCCCCACAACATTACCTCTGTCCAGGCTACTCTTGATGTTCTCTGTGAGGTAGCAATTTGCCAGTTCTGTTGAGTATCCTGGTCTAAAACCAAACTGTTTACTATGAATAAGACCATTACTCTCAAGATGGTCTATTAATTGCTCTGTGACAACCTTTTCTAAAATTTTTGAAAGAGCAGGCAGTATAGAGATTGGTCTATAGTTACAAGCCTGGTCTTTTGCACCCGCCTTAAAAATTGGTGTTATAATTGCTTGTTTCCAACTTTGTGGAAATTTGCCAACTCTAATTGAGAAATTTACTAAGTGAGTTATGGGTTCAACCAGGACAGAACAGTGAGTTTTGATGAAGGCTGTATCAAGTCCAAATGCGTCCTTTGCTTTAGACGCATTTAGTTTGTTAATGACTTTAAGCGTTTGTTCCTGACTTACCTCCCTAATTTGGAAGAGCTTTGAGGGCTCTAATTTTGGGGACAGAGATAAGATTGCTGGTTCAAAATTCTCTGCTAGCTCCTCTACTGACCTTTTAAAAAAGTTATTAAATTCATTTGCAATAGCTGAGTTATCTGTGCTATTAACACCGTTCACTTCTAGTTCTGTAATTATTTTTTGTTGACTAGGTTTAAGTTTAGTTAGGCTGTTCAGGTGCTTCCATAATGCAGTGCTGTTCCCTTCAGATTCCTCTATTAATTGCATAAAGTAGGCCGTTTTTGCTTTGCGCAGTTCTCTGACTACGGCATTTCTCAGTCCTTTAAAAATAAAAAGATCAGTGTTGGTTTTAAAGAGCAGAGCTTTTTTCAGTGCATAATCCCTTTTTTTCATTAACTGACGGATATCACTCCCAAGCCATGGTAAAGAAGCCTTTTTTTGTTTCTGCTTAAATATCCTAGTGTATTTCTCAGTTATGTTTGTTAAGATTTTCATCAGGGAATTACAGCAGTTTTCTAGATTGTTGGATTGTGTTACACTGTTCCAGTCTGTGTTATTAAGATCATTTTTTACTTCAGCTACTTTATTTTTAGGGATAGCCTGGTTCCCTAGTTTACTTTTGTTTGCAAATTGTTGGAAGCGCTGTTTGGTGAGTTTTCGAGCTACCAAAATCATGTTATGGTCAGAGAGCCCTGTTAGAAGATTGTACACTCTTGTGATTCGCTCAGGTCTATTAGTGACAATCAAATCTATCATAGTTTTACTTGTTCGAGTAACCCTTGTTGGGCCCTTTACCATTTGCTGTAGGCTGTGTTTTTGTAACAGCCTTTTTAATTTGGACCTTTGGCTTTTCTCTAGCCAATTGATGTTAAAATCACCAATAAAAATAGATTCATTATGGTTTTTAAAATATTTAAAAATTGTATCTAAATCATCATAAAATGAAAGCCCGTGGGATGGTGGATTATACAAAACAACAATATTAAAATTCATCTTCACATGTAAAACAACATTTATAGCCACACATTCAAGAGATGTATCCAATTTCACTTCGTTACATTTCCAGCAGTCTCTCACATAGATTAGTACCCCCCCACCCCTGTCTACCCTGTCCTTCCTGTGACAGGTGTAGCCGGGGACATCGATCAAACTAGTTGGAATATTTCTATGCAGCCACGTTTCGGTCAGAGCTAGAAAATCCAGGTTGGAATCTGTTAACAGATGTTGAATTTGTTCATGTTTTGGCAGTAGACTCCGAATGTTCAGATGCGCGCCCAGAATGCCCTTTGGTTTAGATGACGGTTCCCAGATTACTCTTGCGTGGTTTACAGTCTGAAAGAATCTGAGTTCTCGCTGTTTTCTTGCTGATCGGGCGACGTTACCGCTGTCGTGTGAAACCCCAGCTGACCCAGCGAATGCTTCCATCCCCGAACCAGAACACGGCTTGCACTTGAGCGGTCCACCTGTTGCCCCCTCCAAGGGAAGGCTCGTAAATGGGCCAGGATTTAATTGCACGTCCCCAGCCAGAAGAATCAGGATCAGCAGAACATTGAAATTGTGCAAAAAGTCTCTACTCCGTTTATTTAATTTCCCCAACATGCCACGACGGCCACGGTATCTAAATTGTTTGGAGTCCAGGTGAGTAACTGAGTTGCTTTGTTTACTTGGCTTTCCGCAGTGGGGGAGGTCAAGTTGGTTTGTAATCAAGTAGATTGTAAAATGTCCGTACCCAAAAAAGTTCAGTGTCTGTGTTTCATTCATGTTTACCTGCTGTGTGTCAGCTTGGTCCTTTTGTTTGGTTTTGTTAGGCCTACAAGGTGGGCTAGGTGGTGATAGCATCCACAGCAGAAGCCAGCAGCAGAGCAATGGTGCGCAAAAGTTTCTTTCATCTTTCTGTTCAGTGAATAATTGGCGTTTGTTCTTTTTTCTTGAACCCTTAGTCCTTAGACAAAGTGCAACGACTAAGCTGCCCATTAAAAACAAAGTAACTAAATAAAAGAGGGTTTGAGTGGAGCCTGACAAACCACTCAAGCCTTTGGCAGCCATCTTCCAATTTGGATCCACCTGAAGGATCAGCACCAAAGTTCAACGGCATAAGTACATTTGGTCATGAGCTGGTTAATAAGAGTTTGGTTTGAGCTGGTTAATAAGAGTGAAGGGGGTGGCGGGCATCTGCAACTTGCCTGCTGCATTCAGTTCTACTTGCACCTGATTTGTGGACTTCAAGTAGAGCAATGCTGGCCAGGATGTGCAAGCTGTCTACATTTGTGGGCTTTAGGCAGCCAGTGATGCATCTGCAGCTGTGATAAAGGGCTACATTGACTTTCTTTGCATGAGATTATCATTCCCAGATAGGACAGGCATGTTCTGCAGCAGAGTAACATAGCGCAAGGGCAGTAGACTTCAGTATGGAAGCACTGGCACCCCATGATGATTTTGCCAGTTTGTGGAGGAGGTTGTTCAATTTTGCCACTTTACCCTTCACTTTTTCAGTGTGCTGCTTGTAGGAGAGTGTTTGATCCAGAATAACCCCGAGGTAGACAGGGTAATTACAGTGTTTCAAAGAGACACCATTCCATGTCAGGGACAGCTTCCTCCTAGCATCATGGTTACAGAGGTGGAACAAGCTAACTTGGATCTTAGCAGGGTTAGCCTTCAATTGGTTATTGTAGTTCTTTGATAAGTTGTCAAGGGCTGATGAAAGGGTGACTTTTATCTTGTCTATATGAGTGCTCTGAGTTGCTGTGCCTAGATCATCAGCATAGATAGATAGATAGATAGATAGATAGATAGATAGATAGATAGATAGATAGATAGATAGATAGATAGATAGATAGATAACACACAGAACATGAACTGAGATGTAACTGCTGAACTGACCTGCTTTTTCAATGAAAAGCCAAGTGCTGCAGTTACTGGTTGATCCCACTTAGGGTCAACATACAGTATAGGTAGTCTGATATAAAAACACTCATGGCAACCTGATATAAAAACATTCAGTGTAGAATAGCCTGACTCATGACTTCAGTGTGGCTTCAGTGTGGGTAGACTGTATTAAGTAACCATTTCATAAGCATGCAAAAAACACAGACCCCTTGAATTAATCAAGACAAATCCCATTAAATAAAAGCCAGTAATACTATGGTATTGCTGTGTCCTCTGTGAGCAGTGAAGACTGCTGTTGTAAAGTTTGATTGAAGCAGGGACAAAAGCTCTCTGTAACCGCTCCTTAGAACATCGTGGGTGGAGCAATCTATTGCTGAAGGTGCTGCTCAGTGCACTCAGATATTCATAGAGGGGGTGAGAGGTATTGTCCAGGATGCCCTGGAGTTTGTTCATCCTCCTCCTCTCATACACCACCTCCAAGGAGTCTAAGGAGCCCCTTAAGACAGATCCAGCCCTGCAGATCAGTTTGTTCAGTCTCTTTTTCTCCACAGCAGCAATACCACATCACCAGCAGACCACCACATAAAAGATGGTTGATGCCACCACAGAGTCATAGAAAGACTTCAGAAGTGGCTCCTGTACACCAAAGGACCTTAATCTTTTTATTAGATAAAGACAACTTTGGCCCCTCTTGTACAGTGTATTGGTGTTGTCTGACCAGTCCAGCTTGTTACTGATATGCATGTCCAGGTATTTGTAGGACTGCACAGCCTAAATCTCTGTACCCTGTATGCACATCAGATATACTGACTGTTTTGCCCTGCAAAAGTCCACCACCAGCTCCTTGGTCTTCCTCATGTTAAGCTGGAGGCAATTCTTTCCACACCACTGTAAAGTTCTTTATGAGACCCCTGTACTCGCTTTCATCTCCAGCAGAGATATGGCCAACAATGGCTGTGTTGTCTGAAAACTTTTGGATGTGACAGCTGTCTGAGTTGTACGAAAAGTCTGCAGTGTACATAGTAAACAGGAATGGAGCCCATAATGCTCAGCACTGTTTTAGGCACACAGTCCATTGTTCTTACATACTGTGGTCTGCTGGTTAGGTAGTTGACACTCCAGGACACAAGATGTTGATTCACCCCCATGCTTTTCATTTTGTTCCCCAACAGTGATGGTTGGATGGTGTTAAATGCACTGGAGAGATCAAAAAACACAATTCTCACAATGCTTCCCTGTTCTTCCAGGTGGGACATGGATCTATGTATCATATATGTGATTGCATCTTCCATCCCTATACACTGCTGATAGGCAAACTGTAGGGGTCCATGTAGGTACTGACTATCAGTCTGAGGTGGGCCAGGATAAGTCTCTCCAGTGTTTTCTTTAGTTGTGATATCAGTGCCACTGGTCTGTAATCATTCAGCTCCTTTGGATGGGCAGACTTGGGCATTGGCACCAGGCAGGAGGTCTTCCACAGAACTGGGACACACTCCAGGCTCAAGCTGAGGTTGAAGATGTATTGCACCACCCCACACAGCTGGTCTACCCAGGCTTTGATGACACTGGAGCTGATGTTCTGGTGCTGCCACCTTCCTCACGGTGGACTTTCATAGTTCTCTCCTCACCTGGTCAGCTGAGAAGGCAAGAGATGAGGGGGGGGGGGGTGGAAGTGAGGATGCCAGGGGAGCCACAAAAGTGGGAGATGGTAGCAGGTGTGTGGCCAGGTTGTTGAAGGGGTCCGGGCTGGGCTGCGTTAGACTGGAGTCCAGGCAGATGTCACGAGTCTGCAGTGGCAGGAGTGTTTGGCTGGGGGGACAGAGTAACATCACCGAGAGAAGTAGAGGTCTGAGGGGAGAGGTTGGAATAAAATCTATTGAAATACAGATTCAACTTATTTGCCCACTCTACATCTCGCACCATCTACATGCTGCTGGAATTATTGTATCTGGAGATACTTTTCATGCCTCTCCACACCACTCTTACATTATTCTATTGACGTCTCTTCTCAATCTTTCCTCCTGTAACAGTCCTTCCCTTCCTTAATCTTCCATTTCAGTTCTCTCTGGACCCTCTTTAGCTCCTCCTTGTTCCCTGACCTGAAGGCACTCTTTACATTCAGCAAGTTCTTTAACTCAGGAGTGACCCAGGGCTTGCTGTTCAAAAAACATCATGCCATCTTACTGGGGACAACTATGTCCACACAGAATTTAATATAAATCAGTAATACAGGTGTGTAAGGCTGTCAATATGGTTCCTGTGAGGCCTACAGAGTGCCTCCCAGTCTGTAGTTTCAAAACAGCAATCCATCAGGGCTTGATCAGCCTCAGTAGACCATCTCCTCACCACTTTGTTTGAAGCTGGCTGTTGTTGAACCTGGTTGTGGTCAGATCTGTCCCTCCCGGGTAGAGAGACAGAGCTATATGCATTCTTCACATTGCAATTCAGCAGATCCAGTGTTCTATTATTTCTGGTATGGCATTTCACATACTGAGTGAGGGTAGGTAATGTGGAGGCCAATGATGTATGGTTAAAGTCTCCAGAAATGAGGACAAGGGCCTCTGGGTATTGCATCTGCAGTCTTGACACAACTGTATGAATAGCCTCACAAGCTATATCTGCTGAAGCAGAGGGGGTAATGTACACCACAATAGCATGAGAAAACTCCCTTGGAAGGTAATATGCAAGTCTGAGACTTAAATCCAGCTCTGCACTAATGTGTTCATTTTTTTAGTTTGCATGGAATCTCCAGTTTTCCCACAGTAAGGTGGCTTGTATGTCATAACGCCATCAGCTGTTCCTCAGTGTAAACAATGCAGCCCTCTCTACTGTTGTTCCCTGAACTAACAATAACTCCACACATGAATAAAAATGTAACAAATATTCTAAAAAGTCCTGCAGTCTTTGTGATCTCTAACAATAGTTGGTAAAAGTTTAGACAAACAGACAAATTAAAAACAGGATATTACTAAAAAAAACAACAAACACACTAATTAGTGTCTTGCAAAAGTATTCATCCCCTTGGTGTTTCTCCTGTTTTGTCGCATTACAAACTGGAATTAAAATGGATTTTTGGGGGGATTAGAACCATTTGATTTACCCAATATGCCTACCACTTTAAAGGTGCAAATTGTTTTGTTATGAAACAAACAATAATTAAAGTTGTACAGCCTTTCAATTTCATAAAATTGGTGAAATTTAGTTCTCTTTGAAATTTGATCATTGTGATATGTCCATTTCTGCGACATCTAACCCCACCCCCCAAAAAAGGCCATTCTGTGGCTGGGAAGTTATTTAATTTGAAGGGATTCCCTAGCAAATAATGTGCATGAAATTGCTCACTTCTTGCAATCAAACAGACAGAGGAAGTCCAGTGTTCGCATGCGCAGGCTTATCTGCTTCTTCTTTTCCTTCTTCTTTTGGGTTTTACAGAAGCTGGCATCCAGTGTTGCATTACTGCCATCTATAGAATTACCTTGACCATGCACTGACAGTTACATCATTCTGCCGCTAAACAAACAGCTGATCGCACCGAGGTGCTCGCTGACAGCAGATATTTATTAGTTTGGGCCTGCATTTCCTTTCCTTCGCAACATAACATCTTTTATCACTTTCCGTTACTGTAGTCAGTCTTTCACATTTCATTCACATTCTCAATTTTCATCTCCTGTTTCATCTCCTGTTTCAAATTTGTATCCCACAATGCCTTGCGCAAATGGGGAAAGCCCACCACATGATGCAGTATCTTGAATTGGGTCATGGTGACGCAAGAAAAAATAAATAAATAGTGGAGAATCTAGGACCACATTATTAACAAAACAAACAAACCTAATAAAATTGGAAGTCAGGGACTTGAATTCAGCAGCTTTTGGTCCACTAAGGAAAAATAATTGGGTGTCAGAGAAAATTATTCTTATGACCTAAACTTGAAAAATCTGAAAGGCAGTTTAAGATGAAAAACAAACCATCCAGAACTCTGGAGTGTGCGGAGGTATTCACCCACCAAAGTCAATACTTTGTAGAACCACCTTTTGCTGCAAGTCTCTTGGGGTATGGCTCTATGAGCTTCACACATCTAGCCATTAGGATTTTTGGCCATTTCTCAAAACCAAACTGCTCCAACTCCAAGTTAGATGGTTGGTGTTGGTGTACAGCAATATTCAAGTTCTTCCACAGATTTTCAATTGGACTGAGGTCTCAGCCATTTTAAGACATTTAAATGTCTCCCTTTAAACCAATCCAGTGTAGCTTTAACAGTACGTTTAGGGTCATTGTCCTGCTAGAACGTGAACCTTTGTCTCAGTCTCAAACCTCTGGCTGACTCAACCAGAACTATCCTGTATCTAGTGCCTTCCAGCTTTCCTTCAATCCTGACCAGCTTTTCTATCCCTGCAGAAGAAAAATATCCCCACAGCATGATGCTACCATCACCATGCTTCACTGTAAGAATGGTGTTCTCAGGGTGATGGGAAGTGTTGGGTTTGTACCACACATGGCATTTCCCATGATGGCCAAAATTTTCAATTTTAGTCTCATCGGACCAGAGAATCTTCTTCCATGTGTTTGGGGATTCTGCCACATGCTGTTGGGCAAACTCCAATCGTGTTTTCTTTTCTTTTTCTTTTTTTCTGCACACTCTTCCATAAAGTCCCGCTCTATGGAGGAAAGTGGTCCTATGGACAGATACTCCAATCTCCACTGTGGATCTTTGCAGCTCCTTCAGGGTTATTTGTTGCAACTCTGATTAATGCCCTCCTTGCCTGGTCTGTGAGTTTTCATGGATGGCCATCTCTTGTCAGGTTTGTAGTGATACCATATTCCTTCCATTCTGCTATAATGGATTTAATGGGTCTACGCAGGATATTCAAATTTTGGGATTTTTTTTGAATAACCCAATCCTGATCTATACTTCCTATAATTTTCACATGCTTCAGCAAGGCGGGAGTGGGGCAGATTTTTGTTTGTGAACAACACATGAATTAAGTCAAGTACAAAGTTGTCCTGGAAGAAAATTTGCTTCCTTCTGGTCTACAAGATGAAGAAAGTTTGCTTCCTTCTGTTTTCATACTGTTCCCTAACTCTGAAGATTAGGTTTTCCAGCAGGACAGAGCTCCATGCCACACAGCCATGTGAATCAAGGTGTGAATGGTGGACCACAAGATCAAGACCCAGTCATGGCCAGCCCAATCTCCAGACCTGATCCCCATTGAAAACCTCTGGAATGTGATCAAGAGGAAGATAGATGGTCACAAGCCATCAAACAAAATTGAGCTGATTGAATTTTTGTCCCAGAAGTGGCATAAATTCACCCAAGAGCAAAGTGAAAGACTGGTGGAGAGCATGCCAAAATGCATGAAAGCTCCAATTAAATGTCAGGGTTATTCCACCATATATTGATTTCTGAACTCATCCTATGTTCAAACATTAATACTGTGTTGTTTATAACGGAATATGATCTTGATTTCTATGCATTATTCAAAGTCTGAAAACACTTAATCTTTTGTTATTATGACCAGTTGTCATTTTCTGCAATTCAATGCTCGAAGAGAATAATTTTATGTGAAATTTGGGGGAAATGTCAGTTTATGGAACAATAATTAAAAAAACAAAAAAACCATGCTCCTCAAACACATACCTATTAAATAGTAAAAATCTCTTAATTTCTCCCTCACACACACACACACACACACACACACACTATTAAACTGACAATACAATATTACATAGACATCTTCACTCCAGTAAAATACTACACATTCACTGTCCATTTTATCAGAATGTAGGCACTTACGGATGTAAATGCAGAGGAGAGCGGGGAAGCAGACTGTCAACAACACCAAAATTATAGATTAGAAGAAAGGTCAGGAAGTAAGCAAGGGTCAGGAGATCAGCAAACAAGGTAGAATAGATGAGACAAAGAGCATAAACAAAACAAGGCTAGTAAAGGTTAGAAAATTGAGAGGCAGCTAGAGAATAACAAGGCTTGGTATACGGTAGACTTGATGAAACAAAACAATACTTAGCATTGGAGTGGGGTTTGAGAGTGGCTAAAGTAGGGGAAGAGCTAATTAGGGAGATAAGTGTCAGCTGTGATTAATACTCTGGTGACAGAGGACGCTGTGGATCTTGGGGCTTGTAGTTCTGAGTGTCCATGTTTGTAGTTTTTGTGTCTTTGGCAGGTTTACTGACACACAGAGTTCATCTCATCTCATCTCATCTCATTATCTCTAGCCACTTTATCTTGTTCTACAGGGTCGCAGGCAAGCTGGAGCCTATCCCAGCTGACTACGGGCGAAAGGCGGGGTAC
>JAOANJ010000023.1:20821474-20834928 GCA_026413345.1 Ariopsis seemanni | reverse complement strand
TGAATATGTAAAATTTACTTTCATCTAAACAGATGACTTTGGACAACAGTCCAGTTTGAGCAACAGTACAGTTCTTTCTCTCCTTAACCCAGGTAAGATGCTTCTGATGTTGTCACTGGTTCAAGTGTGGCTTTTGAATGGATCACTAGTCGTGAATTTTCTGCACAGAGGTTTTGCTGTGCTACTAGCAGGTAGTGGTCATGTGATTTAAAAACAAAAACAACAAACTGGACTCTAGGAAGGGGTGAGGTAAAGGGCTAGCCCCTTTAAGCATTTATTTAGGAACCATATTTTTAAAGTATTACCATAATAATGAATATATGACATATTTGAATTGGAGCACTATGACTATCAAAAGAAATACAATGTAGACATTTGCCATGATCATGCTGCAATAATCAAAAACTGGCTTTTTAAATTAATCATACTAAATTATTGAGTATAATTAATTATACTTTGTTGTCCTACTTACCAGTCTTTACACTTGACCAAATACAGTTTCTGTAATGATCAGTATGTTAATTATTGTTTTACATTGACCCACGGGTCAAGTAACATTTCTTACAGTAAAAAAACAAACAAACATATAATTTGTTCCCAAAATATTGAACAGGAATAGCTGGAGAACTAAATCTCCAATCAACTCTACATCACCTGAAACATCCACACGCAATCATCAAGAGTGTGTACGCTCCATGAATCTACATGTAATCATCTGCTCTGATGACTCATACTTCCTCTCCTGCATCCCTGTAAACACTGAGATCATATCCTGTGTTAGCTGGAGGAGCTTAGTGTTAATGAGGCTTCAGGGAGAACTTCCTGGTTGGGTGCTGGCATACAGTGTTGAAATCCTAATCTTAGTAATTATCAGAGCAACACTTTTTACCGGCATGGTGTTCAACTGATGCTTGGTAAAGGTCAGACAGAAGTATGCTAAAATGCTAAAAATGGAGTGTGTAATTAAAGAGATTTATTTATTTATTTATTTATTTATTTATTTATTTGGTGGAAAGGTGCTGTTAGAGAGCTACATCAAGTGTTCTGAGATTATTCTGATATGCTGTAAAATGGTAGGAGTCAAAAAAGAATTCTGCATCACAGAATATGTGAGCTAGTGATAGCTCATATAATGTCAGGTCAGAGTCTTTGACTCTGCTACTGGTAACACTGTAACCCAGTACAACCTGCCGCATGGACGGGTGGTCGGCATCTAAACTGTCACCCAGCAGGATTAAAAACAAGACCTGTTAAAGGGCGTAGGAGCTCCTTGTAAGCCAACGGCCAACATGCAAAAATGGAGCTGGGGTCCTACTGTAGGCATCCGATGTACAGTACCACTGACCCTGATGGCAGCCCCTGCACCCAAAATCTCTCTCCGATGTATTAGCTGAGCCTTTTCTCTGATGCAGAGAGGTTCTGGACAAGAGAAGCCCTTGATAAGTGACTAGGACTGCCCAAGGTAGCTTTCTAGTCCTGGCAGTGACCTTCCCACCAATCTTGCTTAATCCAGTATTTGCAGAGGGAAGTTGCGACTGTAGTCACTTCTACTGCAAGAAACAAAAACCCACAACACTGAAAAAAAAAAGTCGTTGGATTTACTTAATTTTAATGTGGACAGTGGTTCCACACAACCCAATTGTGTAAGGTTAAAGTGATTTCATCCCCTTACTTTTATTGTGTAAATGTAAAGTGATTTTATCACGTTATACGGAGATGATGAAATCACTTTCACCTTACATAATGTATGGTGTTCCAGTGCCTTGAAATATGTTGGAACTACACACTTCTTTTAAATAGTTTCAAAGTGTTTCTTTCACCTTAATCAGAGATGATGAGATCACTGTAACCTTACACAATGCATTCGTGTCCCAGTACCTTGGAAATGTTCTGGAACAACGTGATTTTAAAAAATAGCCTCAACTTTTTCTCTTCACCTAAATCGTAGGTGACGAAATCACTTTTACTTTACACAAAATTTGGTATACCATTAACCCACTGGCGCCTAAAGCACTTGCAAAAAAGGGTGCTGAATGCCTAAGCCCTTTTTAAAAGTAACCCTCAGCCTATAAAAATTGAAATATCTCAGCCTCTGAAGCACATAAACACATGCCACAAGTTGCATTTAAATGTTAAGACCCTCATCTTGCATAAGAATGTGTTCATTCAGCTCTAACATTCCAAGATTTTAAATAAAATTATCTTAAATCTCATGACCCTGAATGTTGAGTCATGCAGCTCCAGGCACCAAAATCTGCTGGAACATGAATCTCTGACATTACCTGAAATGTTATAATCCTAATAGGAGGTGAGAAAGTCACTTGAATCATACATACATTTCAGTAACATGATGATTCTTTTGGTCATAATTGAAACAAACAAGAGTTTTATTATTTTAAAAAAGGCACAGTCAAAATTCCATAACAATGTGTATTCAAACATTCATACAAAAAAAAAAGTTATTTCAACCCCGCTCAGTGTGCGAGAGAGAGAGAGAGAGAGAGAGAGAGAGAGAGAGAGAGAGAGACAGATCCCACATTTTTTTTAACACATGCGCTTGCCAGAAAAAAAAGGGTCAATTTTAAGACAAGCATGTGCAGAAATTAACCATTTAACAATGTCAGAAACAAACTAAGGTTTATTAAGAGTCCATTTAGCCTGGCATCCATAACTGTTGCCAAAATTGTAATTGGTGTGTAAACTCAAAATCACATTTGAAAGCTGTACGCCTATTGTGGGCAACCACAACGTACACTTACAGTATTATCCATATACTGCATTTTGAAGTCCTTAAACACAGGCACATGTTGAGAGAAATGAACACAGTCTTTCTTTTTTGTTTTTCTGGCCCAAAACAATGTTGGTAAGGACACTGCCAACATGGTGGTTAATTGCGCTGCAGGAGCCTTTGCTTCAGGGTGAGTGCTCTCTTGGAGAGTCTTCCAGCATCCAGTTCCATAAACACCTTCTGGATGATTTCAAACGTGTAGCGCAGCTCTGATGGATAACTAAGATTGATTGCGTACATGAGGCCAAAAAGCATCGCAACAGCCAAGGCAACATTGTCGAGCCCTTCCACCACCTTGCTACCTTCAATAACAATCACAATGTCCAGGATTGGTTGGGTTGGGATGCCCGATTCCTGGGATGGTTGGGATGCTGACTCTTTCAGAACTGCAATGCCAATGGTGATGCCCTCGAGTGCCTCTTCAAGTGAAACTTCATCCATGCCCTATGCCAAACAAGGATAAATAAATAAACATTAACCAAGCCATGTCAATAAACACATGATTCAAAATGAAACTAAGCAGTAGGTTACTGCAAAGTCCAATAGTTCATATCCAGAGCCTGAAGAAATTTTGTCTATTCCACTGTCAAGATGTCCTCAGTTCTAATTCTGATGTGGACTGAGATTATTTAACCTGGGTGAGAATTGGCCTGAGGTGGTCACATATTCCAGAGTATAATCCCATTGGCCAGAGGCTGGCCACCCCATTGCACCCCACCCCCAACACACAACCTCAGAAACACCCCTGATGAAAAGGTGCCTCAACAGAATGATTCTAACTCCAGAATTAGAACTGAGGAAGTCTGCCAGTGGACAAGACAAAACCTTTTCAAGCCACATAAAAAGTTGAATTCCAAGCAAATAAGGAGAACATTTTGATTCAAGTACATACCACATATTCACGTATGAGGTTTTCTGGAGCTTCACCCATGTAGATGCAGAGTCCTTTAATGATGCACTCTCGTCCAGCATCAACATCATCACACTGGAAGACATTTTCTTGATTATTGTCTATTGAGCCATAGTATTTTACTTTACAGCGATATCCCACCATTTCTGGAAATAAGTTAATTTTACAAATCCCCATGAGCAAAATGGTTGTTATACCTTTTATCCGTTCTGATAGCCCCCCTCTTAGTCTGGCCATGTAACTTCCAGTTCAAAGCTAGTAATTATCATTGAATCTCATGGGACGAGCTAGCTAGGGGGATTTGAGAAGGATACAGCTGAGAGGGGGCGGTGCTCATTTGCCATTGGAAGGCATTAGTCCGTTTTATTTTTTTTAATACCAAGGGGGGTGTTAGCATGCTTTTGAGGAGGTCCAGGGGGTGTTTGTTCAAGAAAAGGTTGAGCGCCACTATTTTATTCTACTACTACAAGTCCTGCTTCTAGCTCAAGAACAGTCAAGTAGACAGACAAAAAGATAGAAACTTACAAGGGCTAATTCAGCTACAATTCCTTTCAGCCTTTCTCCGATCTGTCCTCCTCTTCTCTGGAACAATCTGAAGAGTAGAGTAGAGAGTAGAGCATCATGTATTAATCCTGAGGGAAATTAAGGTGTCCAGTAGGATACAGAAATACAAAATATACAAGACATTCACACACATCATTGCATATACTGTATATTAACCATATAACACACCCTTACATAAGCAGGTCACACACATGCACACGCACCTCGACAGGTCGCCAGAGTATGCATCTAGCTGTGCAAGGAACTTCGACTGTAGTGGCATGGTCGTGATTCTTTTGAACTCCGCATTGATCTGAAAACAAAAAAGCACAAAGGATCCAGGGGAAAAGCCATCACTACACAGTCAACCAGAACAGTCCAGGAAGGAGAGATAAAATAAAATCTAATTCACACACAGTAAATCAAAGACAAAAATCATCATTAAATGCCTTACCTCACAGATTTCAAAGAGAGCAGGCCACCGTGCCATTAGGGTCTCCACCGATGGGGCATCACGTACTACTTCGTGGCGTCTGTGTGCGAATGTTCTGTCCATCTTGACTCTAACATCCTCCTGGCTGTTCCGCCTCTTTATCTCTAGGAGGAGGGATGTTCGCATACTCTCCATACTGGTCTCAGTTTCGGCAGATGGATACGCAGGGCAAAAGTTCACTTCCGCTCGCTTGGGTTTTTTGATGCCAAAGGCTGCAGTGCGGTGTTCGGTTGGTTTGTTTTGAAGAGAATTGACCGTCACTTCAGGGCATCCGAGCTTCCTGAGATCTGTGCGATAATTTGAGACTTTGTACTTTAAACTGTTCTTCCACCCCCCACATCCACTGGGGGAGGCTTTGTCTGCAAGGCACGGATGCTTTTGGATGAGCGACTTGGCCACTTGCTCGATTTCACTATCACTGACATACACCTTGTATTGAATTATTTCTTGTACTAAACCTTGAAGGATGGCTGACTTTAATTTCGGATCCGGAAGCAGCAGAGTGCCATTGGTTTCGTAGGCCAAGTTGCCCTGCTGCAGTTTGATTTCGGCATCATAGGAAAATTGTGGCACGTTGAAGATGGCAGGCCATGATGATCTAGAACTTGTGGACTCAGGGGACGACAGGACATCTGTATCGACAGTTGAGGAAGAACTGGGTGATTGGCAGCTTGGCAGCAGAATGGCAGGGTCCAGGTTGGCAGCAGACCTAGTAGAGCAGAGTAGAGTAGAGTACTTTCATTAATCCCGAAGGAAATTAAGGTGTCTGTCACCCTACATACAGTGGCTCTCAAAAGTCTACACACCCCTCTTCAAATGTCAGGTTTTTGTGATGTAAAAAAATGACAGAGACAAATAAATTCACAGCTTTTTCCACCTTCAATCTAAACTATTAACATGTGCAATGTAATTGAGAAACAAACTTAAAGCGTTAAAGGGAAACAATAGAAAAAAACTTCAATTAACATGGTTGCATAAATATACACACCCTTAAATTAATAATTTGTTGCAGCACCTTTGGCTTTCATTGCAGCACACAGTCTTTTGTGGGTAAGAGATTATCAGCATGGCACAGGAAAATATGGCAATATTCGTTAACCCCTGTTCGCAAAAGCCAAATGAGATTGCGAGTGCATCTCCTGTGCACAGCCCACCTCAGATCACCCAACTTATGTTCGATGGGATACAGGTCTGAACTCTATCTGGGCCCTTCCAAAACCTCATTCTCATTACTTATTTATTAAATACCACCATGTCCACAAGCAGACGCGTTTCGGCTCTTAAGCAATCATCAGTGCGCGATACCTTTTGGAATTGTGTCCAAAATGTTCAACCTCGGTATGTTTGGCACAAAAACAACACTACATTGCCAAGGTAACACCATGCGTTAAGGGAAGCATGGAGGTGGCAGCATCATGCTATGTGACTTGTTCTTCAGCTGTAACTGAAGCTTAAGTCAGGGAGGAGGGAATTATAAACAGTTCCACAGGGAGGACTGTGCAGATGAGATGCATTCGCAATCTGAGTGCTTTTGCAACGATAAGTGGACAAATATTGTCACATCAACGTGTGCATGCTGATAATCTCTTACCCACAAAAGACTGAATGCTGTAATGAAAGCCAAAGGTGCCGCAACAAGGTATTAGTTGAAGGGTGTGCATATTTATGCAACCATGTTAATTGAAGTTGTTTATGTTCTATTCTATTTTCTATTATTTTCTATTATTTCTTTAGATTTAAGTGGGAAAAGTCGTGAAATTATTTGTCTGTGTAATTTTTTTTACGCAACAAAAACCTGCAATTTGAACAGGGGTGTGTAGACTTCTAAAGGTACACTGTGCAGGAAATGGTCAAAAAAGGTACTGCAACTATGCTGCTCATTGAAACTGGGTTGCCTATTCCCAAATTTGATCATTTCATGAAAGTTTACTTATTAATAAACTAATGTTTTCTAGTATGGCCCAAGTATAGTCATTTTTGCAGCTAAAAATGGCCATTTCTGGAAATTCAAAATGGCGGACCATGGAGAAGATCCCGCTTTTCAGGTATGAAAAGTGCAATTTTTCCAGTCATACTGAATACTTAGAATTTGATGGTGGTGGTAATTATTCATGAAAAAGGTAACATTAGTGAATGGGTAGCATGAATTCTGGAAATAAACAACTAAAAATCTTGCACAGTGTACCTTTAAGGGGCACTGTAAATACACAAATACAAAACATACACAAAGACCTTGTACACATAATTGTACATTACAAACCTCTCGTGCCTTGACATCTCAATGACGCGTAGAGTCCCCTTGTCTTCTACTTCAGACATTGTCGTGAGATTCAGGAATTCGTTGTCGAACATGGTATCCATAAATTGCAGTCTAAAAACCCCTTCAATTCCGCACTGCTCCTTGACCTTAACCATTAGGTCAGGAAGGGATGCAGGGAGTCCATTGGGCAACGTCAACCTCTGGGAGGTACCATCAGGCAATATGATCTTCAAAATTACTGGGGTGTCCATCTCTTCAACGGTTTACTCTGCAAATACATAGAAGACAACAATCAATTTTTTTTTTAAATGACACAATTTGTGGAAATATGTTCATTGCACACCTCCCCTCAAGCTAAATAATAGAGTTTTACCTTTCCCCTGTCCAGTCAAGTGATATGAGTTCTAAGCTGGCAAATATCATTGAAACATGCTTGACAAATGCTGGAAACATGGTCCTAGTTCTGTCCCCAGAGTAAGAGAACTGCGACTGGAGGCAGGTATTGGTAAGTACCGAACCGGCAACCTTTGGGCTACAAGTCTGACGTCCTAACCGTTTACCCGTGACTGCCCATGAATTCCCGACAATTTAAACAGGCAGTTGTATAGCTCACGCTAGCCTCGACTTAACTTTGTACCCAATTGTTTTGTTCAGGCTTTTCAAGATCCTGGCATTGGGGACATCATGGTTGGTTTACATAGTTTGACACATCCCAATATACACCAAATGTCATACCAAAAGGCATGCAACGTCAGCAAGTAAGTTACAATACTGCAATAACTTGGAGAGCTGAACAACAACAAAAAATTTATCATCAGGTACCGACAAGTGAAGGGTAGTGTGAATACAGCTGCATGTTCAAATTGGCAGGAATTTTCCTTTAAGAAAGTTTCCATCTCAGAGATAGTTTGCTATAGTTTTCTATTTTACACATAAAATCCTAATTTTTTAAATATATTTTGCAATGAAATAAGAGTGGTAAAGATCAAAAGTTTTACTAGTGAGGCTGGTCTGAGTATTTTGGGTTTATGGACTCCCACAGCACACTCAAACAAAACATAAAACGCTTTTTTCTGCAAAGTTCTTCCCAGGTGGATGTGAGTGCATCCCCGCAATGCCGATACTTGAGTAAGTGGTTGGAAGCGACTCAGCCATTGTCCAAATCTATCAGCACTGACCATAGCTTAGATTGGCTTAGTAGCTGCACCATCATGTCATCAAGAATTTTCTCTAGATTTTCCACCCCAATTACTTCCCTCTACATTCACATACAGTGCAAACGACGGTACAAATCAGAGGCTTGACTTGGTCATATCCGGTTTGGGGGACCATTTCCCTCCCCCCAATCTTTACGCACCTCTCACCATTTCATTCTACGCCATGTTTACGTTTACCATGGACACCAGTATGTTCTAGGCAGTTCCCTCTGGTGGTTGAAACCAAGAGTAGCACCAAAGACATATTGGTTCTAAAGGGCCGTACACATACGTCGCTGCTAGTTACTAGCTTCTCGCTCACTCGCCTACTCGCCAGCGAGTCGCCAGTTGCTCATGGAACGTTCATGAAACGTTCCCGCGGCTTTAACTGCCAATGCAGAGGCGAGAAGTACCAAACTCTGCATTCCAATTGGTTACTCGCTTACTCGAAGTTAAAATAGTTTCAACTTGGAATCTGCCCACATCGCATCGCTTGTACTCTCCTCGCCTACTCGCCTCGCTGGATCACATAGACATTCTATTGACTTGACTCGCCGAGCGAGTAACTAGCAGCGATGTATGTGTACGTAGCTTAATGGTGCATTGTTTCCATATAAGGCATTAACATACAAGTGCAAAAAAACGGTCAAGTGTAAATCTACAAAAAAAAATTACATTTATTTTCTGAGTTCTGAAACGCCTTGTTGGAATGTAAGACTGAAAATAGTGATGCAGATTTGAAAGGTCTGCTTTTAAGGCCATGATCAGCCTCTAGCCTCAACTTTCACCACTGTTATTTCATTGCAAATTAAAAACTGGATTTAACATGTAAAATATCTTGCAGTTACTTCCAACAAGAATTTCAAATTATTCACAGATTTATTCATTTTCAACAATGTTGTGAGCATACCTTTTATTTCAATATATCTTTTCAAAGTAACCATGCGGGCTGATCCAATGTCATAGGCGGCAAGCGGGTACGTATCAAGGAGCTCACCAGGTGCTACAAGTGCATGTGTTCTTGTGGGTGCTGGGCTCAGTTCAAATGCTCTATAATGTTCTCTGTACCAACCACAGAACTCTTTGACAATATAGAATACACTGTCACGCACAATGCAGATTTGGTAAATTTCACTGAAATCAGGTAATCCACCAGTTGTCCTGTGGGCCAATATCATGCCCTTCCTATAGGTTATACCCTTGGTTGTGACAGACTCGGCAAAGTGAACCTCCGAAATGTCTGAGAACTTTTGCCTAACAATTTGTGCAATCTCCTCTTTAAGCAAGTCTACTGGTACAGTAGATACAGTTGAAACCTCAAGGTCAGACTTGCTCAGATGTGGAGAGCTCAGATGGTAAGCAATCATCATCTGATGCTTCGAGGCTAATGAAAGAGGCACATTCTTGAAGCAGCTGGTATGTCTGATAACTTTCTTAAAAAAGCTATGTTTCGCCTCAAATCTCATAGTCCACTGCCCGACAAGTGGACCAAACCGCCTAATCATTTGGGGGTAATGCTCCAAATAATGATGTTTCGGTCGCAGTTGAATATCAGGGAACAACTCTTTGAATCTCTGTCGGTGTTCAACAATTTTACTTTCTAAGAAAGCCAGTGAATCCTCACTGTGCACAGGGGCCACTACAAGCTCTGTGATGTCCTTAAGGTCCATCAGAATGAGCCATGCAGGCTCATCTTCAGGTACAAGACATCCAACCAAAAAAGGTAAGAAACGGAGCAAGCTCCAGTTCTCGTGAGCATTTCCCCCCACTGTTTTCTTGGAAGCAAAATTTTGCACCACTGCGTGTGGTTTGTTTGTCTTATCAGCCCATTTGTAGGGGAACTTCAGAATGGAATTGTTCAGATCCACCAATGTGAAGAACCGCCTTGAAATGAGAACTGTGAGGCAAAGAGCTAGCTCTACTGGGATTATACCCTCTAAAACATCATGCGCAAGATCGGGTGGATAGCCAAAAATGACATGAAAATGTGACAGATTTTTTGTGAAGATGCATTCCCTTTTCACTCCACAACAAGATGAACCCGTATCTAGGGCATGTTTCACATGGGCCTGGTGAAGCTCCTTGTTTCTCAGACTGAAAGCACCCAATGCAACAGAATATTGCTGTATATCACGTTTGTTTCCTGTGCAAAACCTGCAATAGCTCTCCGCTGAAAAACTCTCCAAAAATCCTGCAACACTATGAGCTCCCAGGTTATCAGCAATTACACTGAATACTGTACCCTTCACTGACTCACCCAACAATGGGACATAGACACCCTGCTCTTCCAAAGTTTTCAAATCCTGTACAAGAGGCTTGAAGATTTCATCCAACCCATAGGCTTTAACATCATTCGTTTTGCATAAAACTGATAGATAAATGGAGGACAACGAGGAATTAAACCCTGGTGCCAAATTAGCCAACACCCAATAAACTCCACAAAGTTTATGTATCTTCCGTGAACTTCCAATTGGGCAACAGGTCTCGTAATCATCCACATAAAAGTTTAAAATAATCCTGGGCTTTTCTCCAACAAGGAAAGAATTTTCCTTGAAAACAGAACCATCTCTACAGGATCTGTATGTGCCCTCGTGTGCTTGTTGGCTCTCAAACACTTGATCAATGATATCCTGTCTATTCAACAATTGTTGCAAGGACTTCAGTATTGGGACATATTGGAAACTGTGGCGTTTTTTCACATCAAGAATGTATTCAACTGGCTCTACAACACTGAAATTCACTTTATAATACTGTTTACGAAGATGTGCCGTGCTAAGAGGGCCCCCTTTCTGTAAAGATCTTTGCACAGGATTACCAGAGCAAATTGCAGCAACAGTTTCCCTAACTACAGATTCATCAATAGAGAGGTTTCTCTTTTTAAAGATGTCACTAACAACACCACAGGACAAAGGGACAGGTGCATCAGAAATCAAATGATGGAGCTCACCTAAGAACACATCTACAGCTGTGCTTGGCACATGAACCAAATACTCCAATTTGAGCAAGGCAGCTGCAAATCTCAGTTCTATGGCTTTCTGCAAGTCCTCAGTATGTGAGTTACAATCAAGAGGAGTAGCACAGTGCAATTGCTCCTCAAGTTCTGAACTAGCCTCAAATTCACTCTGAAAAGATGCCTCAGAAGTTAAAACAACTCCAGGTTTAAAATCAGCCAATGTGTGACTGCAATGTTTTCTATTTTTATGCGATTTAAATGTACCAAATATGTTGGTCTTAAAGTTACAGCCTAAAAACATACAAGTGACAGTCTCATTTCTTTTGAGATGGGAATTTATATGAGAAAAATAATCCCTTTCTGAAGCGAAATCATTGCAATCACAAAGGTGGCAAATGAAAATCCCATTCTGTTTTTGAGTGATCCCCGTGTTGTGAACTTTATAATGATGAACATGAAGCGCGTTCAATGTCCTAAATGTGCATGGGCAGCAAACATATGTGCATGGAAATTGTGAGGTACGTCCAAAATGAGGATGCTTTAATTTATAGTGATTTAAAAGCTCAGACCTACTTGCTACCGATTGCTGGCACCCTTTACAGGTCCACATGCCCTGCAACAAACCCTGTAACAAAGTTTATCATTAATTACATTATGAAAACACCAAGCTGTAATCAACACTTGAGAAAATACTGAATCTTCAAAGGCACTACTACTTGTTGAAGTTAACCCTTGTAAGGAGTTAAGGTGTAAGATGGACCCATTTTCAGTTGTTTAAGAAAAATAGTATGAATGATTATTCTTTTACATTGATATTCACTGGCCTTGACTCATTCTCTGTGGGGAACATGAATCTGGGTAATAAAAAAATTCACAAATAGGATAAAATGATTTTTCTACGGGGTCCTTCTATGCAACAAAAACCGGAACACCTTACAAAGGTTAAAACGACCATCCATTAAGTAATGTATTCTGCATAAGGGTAGGTCTAAATTATGAATGAAGGGACATTTAGAATTCCCATTTATTCAACTTGTGCAGATTAAGCGTTAACTAATAAGGCAAATAAAACAACACTTACCACTGTAAAGTCTGTTGATGCTCTACAAGCAGGATGAAAGTTCTATACAACAAGAAAAGTTTACAATTAGACAAGTGAACACTTTAGTGGATTGTTGAAATCAATATGCAAACAGCCATTCCCCACTTGCAAACTTGAAACACATAGGAATAAAAAGAGAGACGAGGAATAAAAAGAGAAAGAAGACAGTGGATACGTTGCATCAAATTGTGCAGATTAAGCATCAACTCAGTGGTTCTTAACCTGGGGTGCGGGCACTCCCTAAGGGTGCACTAGAGATTGTAGGGGGTCCGCGGAATTCAGCTTGTGTTGAGGTTGTGACCAAAATTCTGCTTGGGAACATTATAATTAGGCCAAATCAAAACCACATTAAATATGTTTGGTACCAATTTAAAGTCATTAAGGTATTGATTAATGTCTGAAGCAAGAACCATTATAATCAATTGCTTTAGTGCGTATACACTTGTAGAAGTTTGGGTTGGGGGTGCGTGGCTTCTCTTGGGCAGAGGAAAGGTGGTACATTAAGAAAAAAGGTTAAGAACCACTGCATTAACTAATAAGGCTAATTAAACCACACTTACCACAGTTAAGTCTATCGATGCTCTACAAGCTGGATGACAGTTCTACATAAGAAGAAAAGAAAAAAAAGAAAAGTTTACAATTAGACAGTTAACACCTTAGTGGATTGTTGAAATCAATATGTAAACAGACATTCAGAGCTTCTGAAAACACTGAACACATGTATTCAGACAAATATAATTGGGTTGTGCTACAATCAGCTGAAATCAATCAGTGAAACACCCAATATTTCAGGATGGGGATGTTTAATTCTTATTCATTTTGAATTTTTCACTATCAAATCATCATATGTACAGTGAGTCCAAGAAGTATTTGATCCCTTGCTGATTTTCTTCGTTTGCCCACTAATAAAGACGTGATCATTCTATGCTTTTAATGGTAGATGTATTCTAACATGGAGAGACAGAATATCAAAAAGAAAATCCAGAATATAACTTTAAAGAATATATTTTAATTAATTTGTATTTCATTGAGGGAAATAAGTATTTGATCCCTCTAGCCAAACGCACTCAATACTTAGTGGCAAAGCCTTTGTTTGCAAGCACAGCTGTGAGACGTTTGTTGTAGTTAACCACAAGTTTAGCACACACACCAGGGGGAATTTTGGCCCACTCTTCTTTGCAGATCCTCTCTAAATCATGAAGGTTGGTG
>JAOANJ010000023.1:20754976-20765222 GCA_026413345.1 Ariopsis seemanni | reverse complement strand
TATCTCTAGCCGCTTTATCCTGTTCTACAGGGTCGCAGGCAAGCTGGAGCCTATCCCAGCTGACTACGGGCGAAAGAGCGTCCAATCAAATACTGTTAATTTTGGTGTTACTTCATCTGTAAATAATTGGTGCTAATATTGAAAAACAGAGTAGAATTCCCTCTTCTGATAAAAGCCTAGAAAAAAACTATGTAAGGTAAATGAAAAGATAACCAGCATGGGTTATGCAGGCGACAATGCGCTTTGTTTGAGTTATAAGCTGCAACCTGGAAGCCATCAAAATCAATAAAGTAGGCAATTTAGAGACAAAGCACTGGAGCCATAAAAAGAAGCCAGCTGAGTTGTGGGGGGAAGGGTTTTCCCCCCTCCCCTTTTCTTTCAAAAAGACCCAGCCAGTTATAGAGGATCTCCTTTTAACTGCCGCTGTCGACATGACCAGAGAGATCCGTATTAATCAAGTGCAAAGTTAATTATTCACATAATATTAAATATATGCATTGCATTCAATGATTCTCCACTGTAAATACTTAAAGAATGAGGTACAATCTTAACAACCCAATATGCAAGTTGATTTATTTCCTATTCTCTGAGATAATAAATGATGATTATCCAACTTTATTAGGCCTATGCAATGGATTATTATTATTATTATTATTATTAATAACATTATAATGCAAAATTTAATAGGCATTTATTTGTTTACTTCAATATGATAAATAACTTTAGTGTAGTGTTAGGTCACAACTTGATGCCCAATATAAATTGTGGGTCCTGAAGCAAAACCAGTTGAGAACTACTGCCATATAGTGCATTTCAACATATTTAAAATGTTCTCTGATGTTTGTAATAAAATGTATGCGAATTTGGTTGGGGTGAAAAATGCCTAGTTACATGCAACCCTATGATTTGGCATTAGAACGAAACAAGCTGTATTCCCTTGTTTGGCCGTCCCATTAATATGTTGATGAGCTCTGCTCTGTTTTGCAGCGCAGTTGTTCACATAGGCACCATGATGGCAAGGGTTGCCAGAAATTTTCAGCTATATCTCAGTCAAGTAGTGATGTAAATCTCATTCATGAATAACAACTCTCCAAAGCACTTTCAAATTTTGTGGCCTTCTGACAAATTTGTGCTCATAAAGGAAATTTCCACAGTTCAATCTGGCAGCCCTGGTGATGGCTCACACAGAAGCAACATGTCAAAATAGAGAGTTCAAGTGGATATCTTTCCAAGCAACTGAACTAGTTAGGCTCCGAGTTATGTCTTGTTAATGAAATATAACTTGGACATTTACTTGCCTAAGGGACTGACAAAGATGCAGCTTATATTGTAGATTTAAATGACAACACAGGATATTTCTTGATGGTTCAGTTCGTGTCCAGACCAATAGCACTGGCGTGTCCAGACGCAGTGGCCCTGGACTCTCCATATTAATGTTATTTAGTCACCAGTGCAAGTTGTTCATATCGCCATGAGGGACTGCTAAACATCAGGCAAAGTTGTGAACAACAACTTTTCAACCAACTATAGACATTTTGTTAGTATAAAAAAAAAAAAAAGAGGTAGCCAGAGCACTAGCAGTCCTGTGGATCACCACACCGGCCAGAAGGACACAAAGGTGATGCCACGAGTAAAAGCAAAAGCATGAATGGTGTGCCAGCAGGCCAGGCTACGAAGTACTCTGAATAGACCTTTACCAAGCATTTTCCTCACAAATGTGCAGTCACTCACTAACAAGATGGATGGAGTAAGGTTGTGGTTCAACATCCAGAGATCTCTGAGGGACTGCTACGGACTGATTTTTATAGCGACGTGGCTCAATGCACTGGTTCTCGACGGGTCTGTGTAGCTAACGAACCGGCTGCTGTACAGCACAGACTGAGCAAAAGATTTTAAGAGCAGGAATGACAGGCTCTATATCTAGATCAACACAATAACTAGTGCACCAACCACGCTTAATATTTGAATTTGTGCAATGACCGTTGTCATTGCTGCATTCTTCACAATACCTGCAGAATTGTTGATTAGCCTGAACTTGAATGTGGGCTGGTGTATACAAAATTTGGGGGGATAAATATTAACGAGTCACAACTGTCATGAAACAGTTCAGGGTTTTGGAATTGGCCCATTTTCCCAACCTCTTTTGCATATGCAGGATTTGCATTTGAAAGAGGAGACAAAAGTAGTGACGCTTATATGCACGTTTTTTACATTCACAATGAACTGGCAATTCTGAACGTACCATTTACATGTGTCGTGGAAATTCTCCCAAGCAAAAATTATTCAAAGTGATTCAAAGAGAGATTCAAAGAGGTTGCAGAAAAGTTTAGACCTTTTATTAAATCAATTAATAAAAGCCGAGTCAGTCTGCAGAGTGAACTGGTTCCAAATCTCAAACCATCCATTTTTATAGTGTTCCACCAATATTTCCAATGTTAGACTTGCACTATACAAGGATACATTTCAGCCTTGCTCTCCCAATATGTCCAAAGCGGACTGCACTGTTATGAATTCAAGGACAGACCTCTCTGACTGTTCTTAATAAAAATATTTTTTTTAAAAACAGACCATCTGTGCTAACTGAAAATATGCATCCATACAAGGCCTTTAAAGTTATTGTACAATATAATGTACAACCAAACAAGGCTTGATTCTGGTTTAAGGTTATTCTGGTTCAACACATGCTTCAGGGTTTCTCCCAATATAATGCTTTGACTAATCTATTTATAATATCAACTTCATTAACTCTTTTTACTGAAAATCAGCATGACTGGCTTTGAATCAAAATACAATCAGCATAAACCAAATTATTGCTTATATGATGACCTCAAGGTGTGTGTGTGGTTACATATACATATAAAATCACCACACATGAGATATATATAATTTATTTTTTTATTTGTCCCAAGCGTACAATTGGAATAGGATTTCTGACAGGTGCACAATCCTGCATAGCTGGCTTATTATTCTGCTCTGTGGCAAGTATTTTAGCCAATTGTATTGTTTTCTTTTATCTAGTTTATTTAAGCAACAATTGGAAAGAAACCACCACTGAGGAGAACTGAAAAGAAGGCGGCGAGCACAGGTGATAAGGTTTGATCTGTCTGTACTGAACGAGGTTGATTTGACAAACTATGATCTAGGAATGTTAGACCTCTGCCACCTAAGAGATTCTACCTCATGAATATCCAGGAGAAACAGACCTTTGCCACCAAGGAGGTTCTATCTCATGGATACGGGAGCAACAGTCACTGATGCAGATGCAGCTGTTCAGAAATGTTTTTTGGTTTATTGTAGGACAAACACGAGTATATATCCAGATTCAAGAGTGTGTAGTAGCTATATGATGATGATGATAATTTTAAGAAGCTGAGTTGTCTGTGTGTGACAGAGTAACGTCAATGGGTGATATAAGCATTACATCACTGGTCAGAATAACCTTATGAAAACAGAGAGCAGATGTGCGAACAAAGACAAATCTCAAGGATTTAATTAGCCACAACAAGTAGCAATCAGACCAGCCTGTAGCAGTTCCAAGCATGCCAGACATGTCTCTATCAATGCCCTCTTAGATCATGAAAGGATCTGATGCATGCTTGATCACACTGAATTTTCTTCGTCTTTAAGTTTGAGGTCTTGCAGTGGTACAGCTATATAAGTGATATTCACAAGTCATGCCAGCATATGGGCCATAAGTGATTGTTGTGAGAAAGCTAATACAAATATTATTATATGTGTATGTGAAAAGATGAGATGAGAAGAGGTCCCCTAAGGACTTTTTGATTGCTGTATTGCTCCTGTCTTTTTGGGTGAGACAAGAAGAGGTAGTGATGATGGCAGGTACTTTTTCAGATGACTTGCATATGTGTTCATTGTGGCTGGGAGTCAGTGAGGACAGCTGTTCTCATTCAGGCTGTGCACTAATGATCACCTGGCAGAAATGGATGAGTAGGCTTTTCTGCGGGCAGAGGGAGAGAGATGGAGACATCACCATGTACACTTCAAGTTTTCAATCAAAGCTTAAAGGAGATACACAGAACCTTTATTTTTAAATAAATTTGAGTGGATAGCATCTCCACCCTTGACTCTTGTATTCTGCATAAATGGGAATTAAAAACATATATTTTTGAGATTTAAAATCAACCGCAAAGTTGGCATTCAAGCTGCCCCACTGAGCCAGCCAGCCCTGAGTGAGTGACATCACAGCAGGAACAGGTTTTAAGGTCAAGGCCTTTGACAACTATAGACCAAAGTCATATAAATAAAAATTTATGGTGAAAGTAAGTAATATCGTTACCGACTTGCTCAACTAAGACTGATTTGACTTCATGGATTGTGGGTTGACTCTCATTAAGACAGGATAGGTGTTATAACTTATGCAATATACATGTACATGCATGCATTTTCACTGATAAAACGTAAAAGGCTAATTAAATAATCAGACAAACTGAGAATCACATTCTGAAGCAAATTAAATAATATACCGGCAACTTAAACACACAATACAAGTTACATGTATTAGTCTAAATGCAGGTAAACATGTTTTTGTTGTTTTATATCCAAATGAGAGTTGGAGCTTACCCGTCTGTGTTCTTGCTTCTTGATGGCCGATCTTGTGGCCGACTGTTTTGAAACAATCTGACTTTCAGTTGTTCGTTCAGTTCGCCGTTCATTTGCTTCTTCCACGTAAGGGCAAGATGGCAGCAATATCCAGTGAAGAAATCAGACGGCTGCTCCACTCATTCTCCATTTTCTCCATACTGAACACACTGCCATTACTGCTTGGCTCAGGCAATTACTAAAACCCAGGATGGAACGGAACGTCACTGGTTTTAGCAACAACCGCGGGGAGGTCACTGCCCAAGTGATGTGTCCCATCCCGTTCCGTCCCAGGTTTTACCAACAACCAAGGGATTGGGAATGATCGGCCCACAATTCCCTCAATAGGAGCCGGTTTGGATCTTGAATTGGGAGTCATTCTAATTTCACAAAGGATGGACAATAGGAGGTCAAGTCAGCCTCAATAGCCTGAGTCTTGTAGAAAAGCTATGTCTAGGCTGTCGGGAAATGAAGAAAAATGAGAAAACATTGAATAAATGGGTGATTCGGAAACAGAATGGCAGACTGTAGTCAGGTAGACCCATTGCTGGAGCTGATGTAAGAGATTGTTTTAGATAACAGAATGAGTATCATTTCAGAAGACCATACAGTGTCATTGGGCTGCTCTTTGAGGCAGGACTTTCTCAGGATCTTGTCATGATGAGAACAGTCTGGAATGTACTGATGACAATAGTTAATGAGTCAAAGAATAGACAATATGGCAGTCCTATTTGAGGGAAGAGCCACCTCGAGTATCACGGACAATCTATCAGATGAGAGACAATGCTCACCTTAAGAGATGTCAAAGCCTAGGTATCACACCAAGGGCTGACAGAACTGCAGCTTGGACTGTGAGGCTTTAAAGCCACACCTAGCCAGGTCCACGAAAAGAGCCAGAGAGCCTTGTTCACACTTAGACTCCTCTTCAGTTGAGGGTAGAATGATGTTCACATATTGGAGCAATGTGCAGCCATCAGGGAGGGTCAGGGAGGTTCATGAGTCTCGAACAATAACAGAGAAAACTGCGGGGGAGTCGATAGACCCTTGAGGTAGGCGGGTCCATGTGTATTGCTGCTGCTTAAAAATAAAGGCAAATATGGGTTGAGTCAACACTCATGGAGATCCTGAAGGAAATGCACTGCAAAGATCAACGACAGTAAAGTGGGTATGTTGACTAGGAATAGATAACAAAAATGGAAACAGTGTCTGGTACAGGAGGGGTGACAGGAATAACCAATTGATTAATGCATACACAGGAACAGAAGTTTTCAGACTGGCAGTATATGGGAGTACCTGGACATGTCTGAGCTCATTGGGGTGCAACATCCACAGAGTTTGATGCGCCCAGTTCAAAATCTGAAGAACAGAGACTTCAGCACCTGTGTCATCCTTCAGGTCAGGCTCAAAGAAAACAGTAGAAGCAAAAGATAGGTTATCTGGTGTGCACAGAACAGTATGGCCTTATTCAAAAGAGATGGAACAATTGAGCTTAATCAAAATATCATGATCTAATATCTTAAAAGGGAAGCTAGGAATAATAAAGTGAGGCAGAAACTGAAATGCCTGATTTATAATGAATATGCTTTTGTGAAGTTAATTTTTTTGTTCTTTTTTTTTAATATTTACAACAACTGTTAATGCAGCATTCTTGAGGAGAAAATTAGTAGTCACTAGAATTTTTCATCTTCACATTAGAAGCTCTTCTACAACAAGACTGTATTTTAATTTTAGAAGAAAAACTGCTCAAGCTGACAATTTGAGCTCATGACAGCCAGTGATGTCAGACACAAATGTTTTCCTAAAAAATTTCCTGAGCAAACCAATTATTTTCTGAAAGGTGTTTTTGTTTGTTTTTTTGTTTGGCTTTTAAAGAAAAGATTACAACTTCATACCCAATTGTCAAGTCTTGTGGCCCACTTCCTCAATGGCCACATCATTGAGGGTACCTGCAGTGGAAATTTTCAAAACACGAGTATTTTCAGGAAGCAAGTTGTTCAAAAAGATTATGAAAAGCATAATGAAATGCCTCCCGTCTAAAGCATGCTCGTTCCATGCAGTTTTGAAATGTGTAAAGAAAGGATTCATTCTGATGCTGTTTAACACCTGTTACTTGAGAGAGATCAGAAACAGATTGAAATTTATTCTTAACTGTTCAAACATTTACAGCTTGTACTGAATAAAACTCAGATATTTTTAACATAGTGGCGCTGAAGGAGGCAGCAAAGCCTGCACACATGCACTTACAGATTTAGTCAACTTTTACACTTTTTGAGTCACTCTTTCCTCTGTCAGTGTTTTATCAATCTTTTTCTTATGAGCACAGCCATAGTAGCTTATTTACCATCAAACGAATGCTTAACAAAGAGTTCTCAAAAGTACCTATCAACAAAAGGTTGCACAAAATAGCCCAAACTGTTGTCATACATAAATTAATTTGGAGTCTAAGATTCATTCTTAGACTGACCTTCCACCAATTTTGACATGCACAAAACACAATGCACACAGAAGACAAAACACAAAAGGACAATTTCCTAAGCAGAGTGAGGTCAAATTTTCAATGAATTAAAATATTCAGAAATAATTCTCAGCTTAGAGTGTACACCTCTCAACATGTCTCTGGGAACACCATTGAGACCATATCCATACAGTATATAGCAGCTTTAGAATATACATGGTTGAATAAGATTCAACGATCATCTTATTCCTAAAAACACTCGGAGATTAAAAAAACTTGGGGAAGATCAGACAAATCAAAATCAGACAAATCAAAATCAGTCTCTTCCAGTTGGCCCTAGGAAATAGCATAGGACTGTTTATACAGTGCATCTTGGTGTGCGACTTGGATAACCAAATTTCAGATCTCTAGATGGAAGAGAACCCAGTGTACTTAATGAAGAAAAAATTATCTTGCCTTCCATGTGGAGATCCCAGACATGAGCCCCCAGAAAACTGATAGGTTTTGATCTGTCTGTACTGAAGGAGGTCGAATTGACAAAGTATGATCTAGGAATGTAGACCTCTGTAGCCCAAGAGATCCTACCTCATGGAACTGGGAACAGCAGTCACTGACACAGACACAGCTGCTCAGAGATATTTCTTGGTTTATTGTAGGGCAAACATGAGTCAAGAGTGTGTTGTAGCTATAAGATTGGACGATGATTTAAGAAGCTGAGTTGTCTGTGTGTGACAGAGAAACTATAATGGGTGATATAAGCATTGCATTACTGTTCAAAATAACCGTTTGACTGCTATAGATTGGGCTTTGTATGTTTCTCCCGTTTGTACAGCAGCATTTAATCTCACAGCGCTACACATTTTAACAGTGCCTAATGCCTTCTCCTGTTGATTAATGGCAGTTGGCAATGGATTTTTAAGTACATTACTTCCACCTTCTGACAGTAGTAATGCATTACTTACTACCTGGCATCTTGGCGCCCATAAAAACAAGGGGAAATATATATTTTTAAGACAAGACGATAGTCGCATATTCAAGTTTTCATATTTTAGTGACTATTCGAATATTCAAAATTCATGACCCATCCCAAGTGTTAAGGAGCTTCACCTGTGAGAGATTTATGTTAATGTGTACTGTGTTGCAGAGAACTGAGCCACACAGAGCCATGTGTGAACATTGAATAAACTATTGCCTGTCTGTTCATTTTCCCCTCATAGAAGTTATGTGTCTTCCATTTACTTCTTGACAAATCTTTTGAAACCAATACCAAAGTCACAACACTGCTTAATGTCTTAAAGTAACACAGGCATGGTCTTTATTTACCAACCCCATTTCCAGAAAAGTTGGGATATTTTCCAAAATGCAATAAAAACAAAAAATGTGATTTGTTAATTCACATGAACGTTCATTTAACTGACAAAAATAAAGATTTTCAGTAGTTTTACTGACCAACTTGATTGTATTTTCTAAATATGAACAAAGTTATAATTTGATGCAACACAAAAAAAAGGTGGGACAGAAGCATAATTATCACTGTGTTCCATCACCTTTCCTTTTAATAACACTTTAATTGTATGGGAACTGAGGATACTAATTGTGGGGGTGTATTGGTTAGCACTGTCGCCTCACAGGAAGAAGGTTCTGGGTTCAAGCCCAGTGGCCAATGGGGGCCTTTCTGTGGAGTTTGCATTTTCTCCCCGTGTCTACATGGGTTTCCTCTGGGTGCTGTGGTTTCCCCAAAGACATGCAGCTAGGTTAACTGGCTAGTTTAAATTGTTTGTAGGTGTGAATGGTTGTTTCCCAAGCCCAGAAATGGGAGGATTGTGGCAGGAAGGGCATCTGGCATAAAACTGTGCTCCAGTTAATGTGGCTCAATAGGCTCCACATGGACTCCGAGCTGGCAACAGTGCTGGACAAGAGAGAAGATGATGAGGATACTAATTGCTGCAGATTTGCAATTGGATTTTTTGTCCATTCTTGTTTGATACAAGATTTCAGCTGCTCAACAGTCCATGGTTGCCATTGTCTGAGTCTCCTTTTCATGATGCACCATACATTCTCAGTAGAAGACAGATCTGGGCTGACAGCAGGCCAGTCAAGCATACACACACTGTCTCCGAGGCTAAACAGTCATAGCCCATGCAAAGTGAGTCCTGGCATTGTCCTGCTGAAATAAATATGGACTTCCTGGGAAGAGATGTTGGCTTGACAGCAATGCTTATGTCTCTCTAAAATTCCAATATATATCTCCTCATCAATGGTATCTTCACACACATGCAACTTACCCATACTGTGGGCACTAATGCACCCCCATACCATTACAGATGCTGACTTTTGCACCTTTCTCTGATAATAAACTGGATGGCATGGAGAACTCAATGTCCGGTTTTTCCAAAAACAAGCTGAAACGTGGACTCCTCTGATCACATGACATGTTTCCACTGTCTTTCAGTCCAGGCCCAGAGAAATCTGCGGCATTTCTGCATGGGATTGATGATTTGGCTTCCTCCTTGCATAATACAGTTTCCGGTTGCATTTCTGGATGCAGTGGCAGACTCTGATAAGTGACAATAGTTTTCCGAAGTACTCCTCAGCACATGTGGTTATGTTTGTCACTTTAGCATGATGGTTTCTCAGGCAGTGCCACCTGCAGGCTTGAAGGTCTCACACATTCAACAGTGGTTTCCCACCTTGCCCTTTATGCATGGATAGGTCTCCAAATTCCCTGAATCTTTTTACAATGTTATGTACTATAGATTTTGAAAGACCTAAATTCTCTGCAATCTTGCTTCGAGAAATCTTTGGAATTGACTAACAATTCTCTCATGAATTTTGACACAAAGGACTGAGCCAGAACCCATCCTTGCTTGCAAAGACTGAACCAATTGTACACAGCAAAATCCCCAGTGTTGATTTAACACCCAGAGTGTTGATTTAACACCCTACTGTGTTTATATGTGTCCAATTGGACACACATAAACACAGTAGGGTGTTAAATAGGGATGAGCAAGTACAGCATTATCTGTATCCGTATCTGTTAACCATATGAATTATCTGTATCCGTACTCGTAGTGGGCGGGATTTAACCCGGAAGTGGGTCTGGTTGTCTTGAAATGGGCGGGGCTTTAACCAGTATGTTATTTTAAGCATGCAATTGATATGGGTTGATCAGAAATTGTTATATTTATTGCT
>JAOANJ010000023.1:20622050-20634725 GCA_026413345.1 Ariopsis seemanni | reverse complement strand
TTTGGACTGTGGGGGAAACCGGAGCACCCGGAGGAAACCCACGCGGACAACATGCAAACTCTGCACAGAAAGGCCCTTGCTGGCCACGGGGCTCGAACCCAGACCTTCTTGCTGTGAAGCGACAGCGCTAACCACTACACCACCGTGCCGCCCCAATATATCTGATATACCACGAAAAAAAGCCAGCCAATATTATTATTATTATTATACATACACATTCGATGGAAAAATTAGAGTTTACAAAAAGTTAAGAACTTGCCAATATTGAATGCTGATTCTGATCAAATGTAATTCAATGTTCTGTCAATCCAATGTACATGTACAAATTCAAAGTTCTAACAATAAAAATGGTACAAGTCCAAAAAGCCTGAACAACAACCCAATTTATATACAAGCTATATACAGGTTGACAGTTCAAGTTAAAAGTTACTTTTGGTTGTAGTTAATTGTTACATTGCAGTTGTTCAAAACAAAAGTGCTTTGCTGAGTGAAGTCCTCTTATAAAGTCTGTCACTTTTCCTCACCTCCAAGTAGAACTTTGAGAATATTTCTGCTATTGCTCCCTTTTCCAGTTTTTCGATGTCCGTTGGTATGTTTTTCTCTTGTAAATGTGCATGAAGAAAATCCAGTGAATTTTTGGTAGCCTTTCGGGTGTTCAGCGCGTCTCTCTTTAAATCTTCCGCTTTTAATGAAGCAAACCTCGCAGCCATGTTTGTGTACAAATTGTCACAGTCACTTGCTAGCATGAAAGTTTTACATCTCCGACATGTCTCTTTTCCAGTTTTTCGATGTCTGTTGGTATGTTTTTCTCTTGCAAAAATGCATGAAGAACATAATGAAGTTTTGGTAGCCTTTTGGGTGTTCCACACATCTTTAGTTTATTTATTGCTTAAGCTGAGCACTGAATTAACCCCATCTTCTCTCTCTCTCCCGGCTGACAAAGAAATGATTGTGCACATGCACAGCAGAAAAGATGTCATTTGATCTTAACACGAGTTCCGAAGTGTGAGGTCATGTTGTCTTGACAACGTGCAATATTATAACAATATTGCATGGTCATTCTCCATTGGGGAGAGTGGCATAATACAAGGAGGATAATCGATATGATAATGATGCATGCCATCAATAAACCTGCTAGAAGGGAATGGAACACATTTTTATTCCATGGAAAAAGTGGCCCGTATGTATAATAATTTCTGATATTTCACTCCAATGATGTCACTCCCAATGTTTTCCCATTGACTTGATGCGCATTGTTAAAATGGTGAACATTAAAATTCTTTTGATTAATTTGTGCATTTTTGTGAATGTGTAGATATAATAAAGAACACTACATGGTGGCATGAAGATATGAAGTTTATCTTCTCATGTTGAAAATTCACTTGCTCACTCATGATACAGCCATTCACCATTCAAAGATAAACTTGAAATACTTGCACAACCATGTAATATCTTCTAAATCATTGGCTAGTTAATCCTGGATCAAATCTCTTTTTTAAAGAAGGCCTACAGGTCTTTTTGTGGCCATGTTGTGTTCTCTTTGATATTTCTCACGGCTGAAACTTCTACACTGCACTACATTACGAACAAAATGATGTTTGTTTGATAAGTCATAACCACTTTCTCTTGAGTGCAAGTTCTTTGCCAAACATAACTTGTTAATTTGAAATAAATGATCTATCCAGTTTGACAGTGTGTGAATCAGCTATGATTTTTTTTAAACCAAATTGTAAATATTTTTGGCCAAATTAAGGGTGTTTCCATGTTATCCATTACTTGGTGCTATACCGTCTCAGAAAAACTACATAAAACTGCATCTGAGATCCAGTTCAGCAAGGGGCCAAATGCCAAAGCACTTGAGGACATTGCTTCCAATTAGTCACTTGGCAAGTGCACCACACTTCTGGCCTGCAATATTATCTTGAGGGCTGCATGTATTCTTACAAACCTCTCCTGGGAAATATGGTTTAAGGGGTAGACATGTGTTATTTGTTTACCTAAGAGTAACGTACTGCTGTGTTTGATGGAGCAAGCCACATTCTCCAGCCGAGTCCAATAATGATGAGAGTAAGTAAGGGGTGCTAACATGGGCCACGTGTTAGCATGGGTGCCATTTAGAAGTGTCAAGACTGTGTGAGACAGACTCACTTTAACTCTGAGAACAGATTTGGAACTGGCACCTATTTGAACATGACTCACTTTCTAGCACACATCTCTTAAAAGCTGTTTACTCTGCATTTCCTTTCTTTTTATGATTTTCCTTGCAGAATATTGTTTTCATTGGAACAGGAGAGAGTAACAGTTCTGCAATGAGAGAGAAAAGACAAAGAACACCATTATCCTAGGAGGTTTAATTTCTTTCATAGTGATTGATTAATCCTATTTAAACCACCCATTTATTCATTTGAGTAAATTGCTCTAGTTATCCATATACATTATCCTGTACTATTACCATGTTATAGTATTTGTCTATAATTATAAATAATTAAGAAAAAAATGCATTTGTAGTACAGATGATATTTACCATTTGAAAATACATTGATGAAGACTCCAATACAACACCAAATCAGAAAGTTGGGACCGTATGTTGAAATTAAAACTGAAAATAATGATTTGTAAATAATGTTTGATCTGTATTGCCTTCAAAACAATACAACAGCACATTGTGATGTTTCATCTCATGAATTCCCCCCCAAAAAAAAAAAAACACTTTAATTTTGATTCTTGCAACACATTTCAAAAATGTTGGGACAATAAAGCATTTACCACTTTAATTTTTCCATTCATTATTATAACCCTTAAGATGTTTAGGGACTGAAGACACTAAGTGATGAAACTTCTCAGGTGTCATTTCGTTCCATTCTTCCTTCAAAACAGGTCTTAAGGTGTAGAACAATACAAGGGTCATCGTTGTTGCATTTTTGTGTTTCAAATTTGGCCACACATTCTCTATTGGGGACAGGCACCCTCTTCTTCCACAACCATCTCTTTGGAACATGGTTTTCCATTGTCTTGTTGAAATATGCGTAGGCATCCCTGGAAGAAGTTGAAGTTTCAGTGGTGTTATTTTTTTACAGACATGGTATCTCCACCCCGTGGCCAACCTCTTTTAGTCACCTCATACAATATGCAATGGATACGCTGAGCTGTTCTTTATCCTGGGACCCAGACAGAAAAATAACCCTTCACCAGATGACAGAGACCACACAAGATTGAGAACGGTGGATGGCAGTGGTAAACATCAGAAAATGAAGCACCAACGGGTTCTCCCCCCAAGCCCATGGACTACTGATTGTCCCTGGAAAAGATGTCATCTTGAAGGCAACATATGTTGCTCCAGAAACTCAATGTACATTTCTGCATTATTGCTTCCATCACAGAAGTGTAAGCCAACCTTTGCCAAGGGCACAGACATCCCCATACCACGACAGACCCTGGCTTTTGGACTTGTTGATGGCAACAGGCTGGATGGTCCTTTTCCTCTTTGGTCCAGAACACACGGCATCCATTTCTTCAAAAAAAAAGACCTGTAATACTGATTTGTCTGACCACAGTACATATTTCCACTGTGTGATGGTCCATCCCAGATGCCTCCAAGCCCAGAGAAGTTGACAGCACTTCTGGACACAGTTAACATGAAGCTTCCTTTTTGCACAAGGACGTTATGGCATTTATGGATGTAACTATTGTAGTGCTTGACAAAGGTTTCTGTAGTGCTTGACAGCTGCTTTCTCTGACACACGTGCACACAAAAAAAGTTCAGTTAATATGGTCTCTTAGCAAAGGTGTATGAATAACTCTTTCTGCTTCCCTTCTGCCAGTATGTAGGAAGACAACTGTTAGGGCATATTTGCAAAATTCCTAAATGAAAGAAACATTTCAGTGTACTGTGTATACACTGATCAGCCATAACATTATGACCACTGAGAGGTGAAGTGAATAACATTGATTACCTCATTACAGTGACATCTGTCAAGGGGTGGGATATATTAGGCAGGAAGTTAATGCTGGCTAAAACAAAGGTGTCAGCATTAACTTTTTCAGCAGTTTGTGCTCCAGTAGCTCTTCTGTGGGATTGAACCATATGAGCTAGCCTTTGTGCAAATCAGTGAGCATTTGACACCCATGACCCTTACTGCAAAAAAATCCCTGAAAACTGAATGAGAGGAGAAAATTTCACTAGTATTACGAAGTTATCTTGCTGCATGGACAGAATTTTACTTGACAAGACATCTTGGAATAAGTTGGTTACAATCTAGAACTAGTTTTAATGATCTCAGAGTTAGTGTCTCATTCTTCTACACTGCAAAAATGATAAATTAGAATATCTTGAATATAGTTGAAACAATCTAGCATTTCCTATTAGAAGAATACAAAAGACACCAACTCAGATTATTAAAACTAGCTCTAGATTGTAACCAACTTATTCCAAGATGTTTTGTCAAATAAAATTTCTCCATGCAGCAAGAGAATTTCACTAGTATTAAGGAATTTTCTCTTCAAATTCAGATTTTTGCAATGTGACAGCCTCAGCTCCACAGTGCTGGAAGGATGTGCTACTTAGCTGTGTCGGGTTTTTCAGCACATGTTCAACCTGAGCCTGAGCAGGATGATCGTCCCGGCTCTGTGGAAATCATACCTTGCTCCTATGCCCAAGAAGAAACAGCCAAGCACAAAAAAATGACTACAGACCAGTGGCTCCGACTTCATGCATCATGAAGTCACTGGAGAGGCTGGTCATAAAAGCACCTTTGTTCATTAGTAGAACCATCATAGGATCCCCTACAGTTCACCTACCAGCCCCATACTGGAGTGGAAGACGGCATCATCTTTCTGCTGCACAGGGCTTATATTCATCTTGAGGAGACAGGCAGCACTGAGTAAGTCCCCCCAGTGCTTTTAACACAATAAGACCTGCCCTCCTTGGTAATAAGCTTCTGAAGATGCAGGTGGATGCTCCTCTCGTAGCCTGGATCACCAACTATCTTGACAAGAAGGCCACAGTATGGGAGGCTGGAAAACAACATGTTGGACATTATAGTGAGCAGCACATGGGTACCTCAGGGGACAGTCCTGTCTTCCTTCCTGTTCACACACTATACTTCTGACTTCAGATACTGCTCACAGTCCTGACACCTGCAGAAGTTTTTGGGTGACTCTCCCATTGTGAGCTGTAGCAGTAGGGGACAGGAGGCAGAGTATAGGAGTGTGGGGGACAGGTTTGTGGAGTGGTGCAGACTAAACCACCTGCAACTCAGCGTTGCAAAGACTAAGGAGTTGGGAGCGCACGTGAAGATGGCTGGCTAGGAGACATGTTTGCACAAAGCTCCCACTCGTCTTTAAATCATATTTAATCTATCCATCCATCCATTATCCATAACCGCTTATCCTGTGCAGGGTCATAGGCAAGCTGGAGCCTATCCCAGATGACTGTGGGTGAGAGGCAGGGTACGTACGGTACACCCTGGACAAGTTGCCAAATAATCGCAGGGCTGACACAGAGAAAACCATTCACACTCACTCATACAGTCAATTTAGAGCCACCGATTAGCCTAACCTGCACGTGTTTGAACTGTGGGGGAAACCGGAGCACCCGGGGGAAAAAAAAAAAAAACTCATCCAGACACAGGGAGAACATGCAAACTCCACACAGAAAGGCCCCCCCCACACCACCATGCCACCCTAATCATATTTAATGCAAGTTATTATTCTCATTTGAGCTTATTATATTAAGTGGTGTAAGAATCTGCAGCAAGAAGAAAAGGTGCCCTTTTGACGAGTGATGTCAAAACAGACAAAAATTAACTCTCAAAGAATGATGACTGCTAATGCTAGCCAAACTGCAGCTTCACCCTTAACAGGAGTTAGTCCTCGCCGACGGGGAACACCACGGCTCGGATTCATGAGATGACTCAAAACTTTAGTGACATAATGGAAGAGAAGCTGTCAAAGTTCACAGAGACTTTGGAAAAAATATCCACGACAATGGAAAGCCAGTTGAAACATTACCGAGGCACAGCAGAGTCTCGGATGTGGAGGACGTGATGACCAGCCTGGAGGGGAGACTTGCTGAAGCAGAGAAGAAAATAAAAGGTAATCGTTGCTAACATGGATGATTTGGAGAGCGGGAGCAGGTGGAATAACATCCGTGTTCTCAATCTGAAAGAAGGTATGGAAGGAAAATGCCCTTTCCATTGCTTTGAGACTTGGCTGCCCACTGTGCTTGGCCTAGAAGTGAGCCCTGGTGTGAAAAACCATATTAAAATTGACCAGGCTCACCGGAGCCTGGGGTTGTGGCATAGACGTCCCTGTCCGATGATTATCAAACTTCACAACTCCAAGGATAAACCAAGGATAATGGCAGCAATGAGGGCGATGTCTAATCTGGAATATGAAGGACAGCAGATCTTCATACATCAGGATTTATCTTTTTCAGTTCGAGAGAGATGGTGGGCCTTCAACAGTGTGCATCAGGCTCTGATAGAAAAGGGCATCTGCTTTAACATGCACTTTCCAGCTACAATGACTGTGAACCACAACACTGAGCACAAGTTTGAAACAGGAGATGCAGAAAACTTTTTCAACACACTGGAATAAAGTTGGACAGGAGACACTTTCAATTTTCGTCTTGTCTGATCGGGGGACTGCACGCACACAGCTCAATAAGGACTGCATAAGCTTGTTTTTGTTATAGCAGTCTTCATATCTTGAGAGCCTCTCAACATAAAACTTAAGGTGTAAATGGTGACCTGACACTACTATGTTTTTTTTTTTTTTCTCCTTTTCTCAAGATTTGTATTGTGATATAGTCACCTTCTCATAATGCTCACTCTAACATGTCAACAGTTCATGAGGGGCATCTTGTGTGGTTGATGATATGAGCTGTAGAAGCGTTGTGGTGATAGACGGCCAGAATAATAACAGGCAGGTAATAACATTATGTTGTGGGGGCAGGGGTGGTATATGGAGGGGTCGTTTCCCCCCCTCGCTCCAGGAGTGGAAACTCCTTTTGCACTACCCAGTGGGTAGCTTCTTGTTTTGAACATTCAAAATTTTTAGTTTTTGATGTTTTCTTCATGCTTACATTGTTCTTGGAGTATAGAGAAGGTTCTAGTTGTTTTTTCCATCATGAGAAGATGGAAATGTTCATACCAGCACAGTTCACTCAGTTCCTGGGCCAAATATTGTATTGCACTATATTTGCTACAATGAGTCATCTAGCCATTTAACCCTCTGGAGTCTGAGGGTATTTTCTGGCACTAATAATTTTGCCATACTCCGTTTTTATCATCAATTTCAACAAATCTAAGCAGCATTTTTAAATGCTATAGACTGCTATAACAAAAATTTAGATCTGCTCCATTGATTTGGACAATTAACATCAAAAAATTACGTCCTATTGTTTTGGGATAAATGGTTGGCAGTGGGAGGGGTATTCAATGAGAAAAGTAAAAATACGCGAAAGAAAAACCAATCAAAACCAAAAGAGTGAAAGTGATTATCATTCCATTACCATGTGAATAGTCTTATGAATGCGTAAGTGGGCGCTCAGCGCTCCAACTCCGGTGTGACTGAGTAAGGTGACAAGTTCTAGGTTTCATCTAACTTAGGTAATTTTAAAAATATAATATTTGGCAGTGGGCACATAGGAAAGTGTCAAGTATAAAGTCTGTCAATATGTTTATCATGCTTGTATGATAAAAATATTTATCTAAATACACGACCTACTCATTCTAAACCTGCCAAGCTTCGCCAGCAAAGCTCTCGACCCCAGGAGGGTTAATCTGGATGACTTATTTGTTTTTTGATCAATCAGTGATTCAATAACTAACACAAAAATCATAACGCTAAATGTCAAGGGAATTAACCATGTTGTTAAGAGATGCAAAATACTTTCCATGCTTAAAAATGATAAGGTGCAAGTGGCATTGTTACAAGAGACTCACGTTACAGACGCTGAGCATTTAAAATTTAAGCATGACCGAGTAGGCCAAATTTATTATTCCTCTTTCAATTCAAAAAGTAGAGGGGTAGCAATACTCATCCACAAACATCTTGATTTTACACTTGTTAAAATCATGTGAGATACAGAAGAAAGGCTTATTTAATTACTGGGTTTCTATATGGCAAACAAATTCTTCTAGGAAGTGTTTATACACCCAACACTTTTGACAGTTCATTTTATTCTAAGTTACTGGCTGATACGTCCTCAATATGCCCACCTTTTGTAATACTTGGAGGTGATTTTAACTGCAGTCTGGCTCCCGAGATGGACTATAGTCCTCCTAAAACCCAACTTTTCTCAAAAATGGCAAAAGCAACAACAGAGCTTTGTTCAGACCTTGGTGTATTTGACGCATGGAGACTCACTAATCCACGAGAGAAAGATTTCACATTTTTCTCGCATCCCCATCATTCTTATTCTAGAATTGATTATATTTTCATTTCTAGATCAGCCCTTGACAGACCCAGAGCCTGCTCCATTAACACATGCATTCTCTCAGGCCATTCATCAGTCTCTATAGAACTCCTGCCTCCTTACTATGACCCTTTATCTAGACATTGGCATTTAAATCCATCTTTTCTTAGCAACCCTGTAATTTTGACATATTTAGGAAAATCAACAGGAACTTTTTATTTCTACAAAAATGTTCCACCTAAGGTTTCAGCCTCTACCTTATGGGACACAGGCAAGGCCTTCCTCAGAGGGTACATAATTTCTTACACACCTGCAAAGAGGAAGAATATATTAGGACAACAGTTGGAGCTTGAACGAGACATTGCAATTTCGGAAAGAGAATTTAGTGTCTCGCTCCACTTCTGTGTTGAAGAAATTAGAAGCAGCTAGATCTGCTTTAGATCAACTGCTAACTCAAAAAGCAGAAAACAGCAAGATTTTATACTGGGCACAGATTATTTGAATAAACCTGGCCAGACTACTTGCTCGTCTAGCGCAGGGCAAGGCAGCATTCCATGCAATACCCTCGCTCAGAAACAAGAAGGTTGAACAACATTTTGAGTCCAAAATTATCAATAAAATAATGAGAAAGTTCCACCAAGAATTATACTCATCTGAGTGTCAAAATGCATCAATTCTAAGGGAAAGTTTTGGCAGAATTAATCTCCCTACCCTATTTAAAGAAAGCAGGAAAGATTTGCGTAGGCCGATTACAGCTCAGGAAGTCTTGAAGGCCATTAAATCCCTACAGAGTGGGAAAGCACCAGGCCCTGACAGATTCAGGCCTGAATTTTATAAAAAGATGGAAAAATTTGTAGTGGGGCCCTTAATTAACATGTTTATGGAATCATTTAAGAGGGGCACACTCCCACCAACTTTAAATCTCACCCATATCTCTCTGGTTAAAGAAAGAAACCTCCTGATCTTTGTTTCTTCTGAGTATATCTTCAGGACAGTTCTCTTTATCCACTGCACAGCTGACTTTAATGTGTAAACGTCCGCTTTTAGCAAGGCAATGTATTCTGTTCCAGCTGATCCAGGAGAAGCCTCCCTCAGTTACACAATGGTACAGAGAAACATAAGGTTTTTTTCTATGGAACATCTCCGTGCTACTTTAAAAGGTAACAACCATGTCTTATATATGGCAGCCCCTTCTTGATAATCTTCCCAGTGATCTTGCTGATCTATTGCAGAAGGGGTATCCATACCTCGTCTTAACCTGTCATAGGTTTTTTGAATTCCTTCCTTTGACATGACCCTAATGCAAACAATGATTTATATAAAATATGATCCCAATGTGTGCTGATGTAGCGCATGTACGTTAATTTTTTTTCTTTTGATTTGGCAAGACCTGTGCTATATGGCCTGTTTGTTAATATAAAAATTAATAAGATATTGAGAGAAGACTAAGAAGTTGATGGTGAAATTTAGGAAGCAAAAAGACCAGTCACCATCGAGGGAACGAAGGTGGACAACGTGGAGGAATACAGGTACCTGGGCATCCATATAGACAGTAAACTGGACCAAAACAAACAAACTCCACACACAGATGTCCTGGGCACATCTGTGCGCCACCTGTTTCTCCCCAGGAGATTCAGGTCTTTCAATCTCCGCAGAACCATGCTGCAGATATTTTATCACTCTGTGGTGGCCAACGTCATTTTCTACACCGTGGTGTGCTGGGACAGCAGGGTAGTGAAGGCAGCTGATGCCAGACTCAAACTGATTATGAAAGCTGGGTCCGTCCTGGGAGTGGAACTGGAGTCATTGGTGGAGGGATCAGAGAGAAGGATGCTGAGGAAACTTCAGTATTATGGACAATCCCTCCCACTCCCTGCATGACACCGTGGTATCACATCAGAGCACCTTCAGCGGGAGACTGAGGCCACCGAGATGCAACACAGAACACCATAGGAGGTTTTTCCTACCAGTGGCCATCAAACTATATAACTCCTACCCCTTCCGCAGGATGGACAGCTGATCAAACAAGCAATATCAATATCAGGTGCAATATAACAAGTTGTCATGTGCAATAATGTTTTTCCCAACATCATGTGCAATATTTACTTTCACTAATCAGGTTAGTCTCTTACATAAAACTTACCTCATTTCTATTATTAGAATGCTAACTATCTAGGCACTGTTTCCCCCCATCTTAATTTTGTAGTTTAGCCACTTATGTAACCTTGTCAGCCCTGCGCACCGTGGCACATGCACCTGAAGGCATGCCTTGGGCTGCACGTACATAGAGCGGACTCCAGCACACGCACTGTTAACGATACGCACCTGAACTTAATTAAGGAGCTATATATGTGCACCTATTTAGGGACCGTACTGATGCATGATCAGTGCGAAGTTTTACGCTATGTCAGTATGCATTACCAAGCCTTTCTACCCTTGTTTCTGATTTCCTGTGCCTGTTTTTCGTTCTGCCTTCGATATCCTGTTTGCACCTCGGCGATGGCCAATGCAGTGGAGGAAGCTGTCGCTCCAGAGCTCCCTCCAGTGGCCAATGCAGAGACAGCACAGGAGGCTGTTGTTCCTGAGCCCCTCCTAGAGGCTGTCTTTCCAGAGCTGGTTTCTCAGCCAGATCCAGCACCTGAATCAATGCCTGAACCAGAGCCTGCATCAGAGCCAGCTCTAGTGCCAGCCCCAGCATCAGAGCGAGAACCAGCGCCTGTTCCAGCTCCAGAGCCTGCGTCAGTGTCAGCTCCAGAGCCAGTGCCCATGTCAGCTACAGCATCAGAGCCAACACCAGAGTCTGCACCAGCTCCAGTGCCTATGCCAGAGTCAAGGCCAGTGCCAGAAACCTGTGTTCGAGGATGTCGTCGTGCCGCCGCCCGGCCATGAAGACGTCATCGTCGTCGTGCCGCCACCCGGCCATGAAGACGTCATCGTCGTCCTGCCACCAGGTCCTAACCAGGACCTAAGAAACACGCTGACAGAGCTCAAGCCCATGCTTGAGTCCAGTTCCGAGTCCAAGCCAAGTCCACTGCTCGAGTCCTCTACTGAGCCTGAGCTCACTTCCTGCCTTGAGCCCAAGTCATCCCCAGAGCTCAAGCCCACTACCAGCCCTGAATCCAAGTCAGATCCAGAGCTCAAGCTTGTCCAGTTCCGAGTCCAAGCCAAGTCCACCGCTCAAGTCCTCTACTGAGCCTGAGCTCACTTCCTGCCTTGAGCCCAAGTCATCCCCAGAGCTCAAGTCCAAGTCCAGAGCTCAAGCACACTACCAGCCCTGAATCCAAGTCAGATCCAGAGCTCAAGTTTGAGTCATCTCCTGAGCTAGAGCCCAGCCCAAAGCTCAAGTCATCTCCAGAGCTCGAATCCAGCCCAGAGCTCGAGTCCACTGTAAGTCCCGGATCTGAGCCAAGTCCAGAGTCTGAGTGTGCTTCCTGCACAGAGCCCAAGTCATTTCCAGAGCCCTTGTCCAATCCAGAGTTTGAGTCATCTCCACAGCTCGAGCCCAAGCCCAGAACCAGTGTCATCTCCAGAGCCCAAAACCAGTGCAAGTCAGGAGTCCAAGTCTTGTCCTGAGCCTGAACCTGAGCCCCCACTGGGGCCACGTAGGATGGATTTTTGCTCTTTTTTTTGGGGGGGGGGGGTGTTTGTCAGTCCTGCACGCTGTGGTACATGCACCTGAAGGTACACCATGGGCTGCACATGCATCGAGCGGACTCCAGCACCCGCGCTGTTAATGACACGCACCTGAACTTAATTAAGGAGCTATATGTGCACCTATTTAAGGACTGTGCTGATGTTTTATGCTACGTCAGTACACATTACCAAGCCTTTCTACTCTTGTTTCTGATTTCCTGTTTCCTGTGCCCATTTCTCGTTCTGCCTTGGATATCCTGTTTGTGCCTCACCTGACCCTCTGCATGTTTAACGTTTTGGATTTAGCCTGCTGATTTGGACCATTTCCCTGTGTGCATTTCTCACTCTTGTATACATCACTGTAAATAAACATCACTTCTGCACTTACGTCTGCCTACCCCACGTCTGACAACCCTACAGCATTTCTATTGTTTTATTGTTATTCCATTAGGCACTTTTTTAGGCATTTCTTTCTTTTTTTTCAACTTTCTCTTTATTGAGGACAAGGTAGAAAATCATGTCATATAAAAAACAATACTTTTAAATTTTTTAACAGAACATGTATACATTTCCCACCCCCCATCCCACAAAATCCCTAGTAGTGCATCCCAAACTAAGGGAAT
>JAOANJ010000023.1:20162897-20176220 GCA_026413345.1 Ariopsis seemanni | reverse complement strand
CTGGATTCTTTCCCCCCATTCTGTCTCTCATAGTTGAAGTGTACCTATGATGAAAATTACAGGCCTCTCTCATCTTTAAGTGGGAGAACTTGCACAATTGGTGGCTGACTAAATACTTTTTTGCCCCACTGTAAATACGCAGGTGATTATAGAAAATTGAGCACACTATCGAGAAGCAGTCCAAATTTCTCAACCAATCACCTCAAGCAACTCGGCAAAATGGCAGCCAATCCTCGTCACCACAAGTGAGGAAGAATTACAAATTATGAAAGAAAATGCTGTTCCAAAAAGCACTAAAGGTGCTACAAAGTTTGGTCTAAAACTACAACGGGTAAGGTGGAATTGAGATTTATTTTACCCATTTCAAAAAGTATTTTGTGAGTTGGCATAGACAAGTGACAAATCTGCACACGCATTTATTCAATTTGCATGCCACTTTTGAAGATTAAAAATGATTTAAAACTATTAAATAATCAAATTTGTATTTATACTAAAACAATTATCCGCCTCAGTGAATAACCTCGACTTTGTCTCAGTTACATAAATAATATTGGCTGGTTTTGAGTGGTCCATCATGTATATTCCATTCAGCTAGCATAATATTGACGAGTGATGAATTCAGTATCATGCTAGCCAAATGGAATATACCTGATAGACCATGGAAAAATGCTAGTCAATATTATACATACACACTTCATATCAGCATTCTCGCAGGGCAACGCAATCTTACCCGTGATTCGGTGCTGTTAGCGCGGTATTCCAGTTAGCTCCCAGCCAGCTTCGCAGTAGCATTAGCGAAGGCCGACGGTAGCTTTCCCGCGACCCGGTGCTGTTAGCGCAGCAGTCCAGTTAGCTTCCAGCCAGCGTAGCAGTAGCGTTAGCAAAGGCCGACACTAGCTTACCCGCAACTCTGTACTGTTAGCATGGCAGTCCAGTTACCTTCTAGCTGGTATAATGTTAGTACAAGCCAACGCTCGCACAGTCAAGCTGAATATTATTTTCTCTGTGTGATTTACTTTTAAAATCAACATTGACAACTACACACAATGGCGCGACCCAGCAGCCAAAATTCTCTCAAAATCTTCCGCTTTTAATGAAGCAAACCTGACGGCCATGTTTGTTTACAAACTGTCAATCACTTGCTAGTGCGGAAATTTTACATCTCTTCCAGTTTTTATGTCTGTTGGTATGTTCTTCTCTTGTAGATATGTGCGAAGAATATATAATGAAGTTTTGGTAGCCTTTCAGGTGTTCGGTGCGTCTTTAGTTCCAGTTTATTTGTTTAGTGCTTAAACCTAGTACTGGTCTCTCTTTCCCAGCCAACAGAAATGATTCTGCACAGGTGCAGCAAAAAAAGTTGTCATTGGATCGTCACATGACCTCCAACGTGTGACATCGTGTTGTCTTAACAACGTGCAATATTACTTCAATATCGTACGCTCATTCTCCATCAGGGAGAGTGGTGTAATACATGGAAGATAAGCAATGTGATATTGCATGCCATCACAGGGCTCGAAATTCACAGTGGTCCGGTCACCCGAGGCGACTTAATTTGTCACTAGGCAGCCTGGCTGGCTAGATGAAAATAAAAAAAATATATATGAAGCGAAGATTCAGACTAGGGCTGTGCGATATCTCAAATATACTCGATATATCTCCGAAAATTGAGAGAGATACATAATATCGTAACTATCAAGTATTTCATGGTCATCTGCCGACTTGTGTTTGTTTCATTTGTTTAAAACCTTTTCCAGTGGTTTTCTCCCTGTCCTTCAGGCAGTAATGTGAGAGGCTGCCTAAGGGTTTAAAAAAAAAAAAAAAAAACACACTCGCCAACCAATCCCGGGCGACATCTCAGTGCTGAAAGGAACTTGTGGGAAGATTTCCTACTTTCAGTTTACAGCGCTGACTCAGTTCATGCAATTGCTGGTGTTGCATAGGCTACCGTGTAAGCTCTGTCAATTTCAGCGACAAATTAAAAACAGAAGCAGACGAATTGGTTCCTAAAAGAACTAGTAAGGGGTCAGTCATCTGGCATTTTTTGGATATAGGACGACGCGGAACAGCAAACGCCAGTTTGTAAAGTGTGCAAAAAAAAAAAAACAGTATCAAAATACTCGGGTCTTGAAATAAATGCACATTAGGTCATGAACAATGGTAACTCATGTTATTTTTGACAGAAGTAAAATTCATTCATACATGAACAAATTTGGGCAAGTTGATTTTCTGTTTGGCTAGTTACTTTGGAAGGTAACTAGTCCGGCTGGCGAAAAAATATATGAATTTCGAGCCCTGCATCAATAAACCTAGTAGAAGGGAATGGAATACATGTTTTTATTCCATAGAAAATGTATTATAATTACCAATATTCACCTCACCTTCGGCAGATAATTGAATTATGTTGCATCAGAAAAATCATTATACATTTTTAAAAGTACTACTTGTGTCATTGCCCTTAAACATGAAACAAGATAACTTAAAAGGCACAACGCAGAGAAAATGCCATTTCGATAAACTGGATAGGGTCAGCATGGGTTTTCAACAAAGGACTGATTAGAACAAATGTAGATTCCCCAACACAATTACTTAAAAGCCCTCCACTTGGAATATGCGACAGTGTAAACTTAACATTCAAAATTATGAAAACTTGGATACTGAGTTTTATGGTGGTAATTGTATAACATTATACCAAGCCTCCCCTACCTGGAGTATTTTAAAATACTCTAAGTGTCTACTTGTGTAATGTAAAATTTGTTCATAAACACATTCCGTATTTAATCAGAAATTTTAACCGAGAGAAGCCGCAATAAACCACGTGCATCTTGGCTACAAAGGTACAAGAAAGCTTCCCAAGTCCAAACACATTCCTCCCAGTATCACGAAGCGTGTGCGCTGGAACAGCATCGAATTAAGGTAGCTGTGATCGAGTGATGTCATCATTCCAAGGCACCTGGGTATGAGTGAAGGTGTTTGCATGTCAGTGACAACGCCCAGGGCGGCATCTACCCGCACATACCAACTCACTCTTAACATCACTGTTGAAATTATTAGGCGACATCATAAGAGCAGCAAAATAAATCCGGAAGCTGTTATTGTGCTAGCGTTTATCTGCCCTGGCTGGCCGAAACGGAGACGAAAACGGTGTTTCGCTTCACTATGTTATCTGAAATCAGTTATTAAACGCAGTCAGAATTATTTAAGGGCGATAATCACGGTAGCCTACGTAAATGTCGAATTTGCTGGCCTAATTCTGTAAACCTATAATTTAAAATTACAAGATTCCCGTACACAGACATCGTAGAACAAGTATGGTTATAATTTGCCACCTATTTCAATCCAGCTCGTAACGCATCACGATTGTTGGATACAACCAACTAATTAACACTGCAGCACGTTCAACTCCGCTCCTATTTGTTAGCAAGCAGGCTAACAAAGTAGCCTCCCTGTGAAAAGCGGCCAGCTAGCTACGCCCTCTCGCATTCTCTTGCGAAATTTGCTGAAACAGGGGATTAAAACACACGCGCGCGTACACATACCCACCCACCACAACTCAATGACTTAAATTTATAATACCTTTAATTACTGGGTATGATGCCTCTAAATGTGTCTGAAAACACGATAAATGGCCCTGAACATTGCACCGCAGTAAATTTCTCTCGCTAACGAAGGCTATTTGCTAGCTAGCCAACTAGTTTTACGACGACCAAGTGCGTCGTGGACTCATCTTTTTCAGTTACAGATGTTTGTTTACTGCTGTGGCGTACTGGTTAGTATCTAAATAAACAGAGAACGTATATCAATCGAACCGATAATGAAAGTGAACGTTTCAATGAAAACAAATACACACCATTCATCACACGCTTCGGCCTAAAAAGAGTCCTTGTACCCAGCCCCAAACCACCTTTCGCCATTGCCAACATTCAGAGACATATATGAACTAGCATAACCCTCAATACATATACAAAATGTACAATCTGATATCAGTCGAATCAAGGTGCAATGAAACTCACATTTAAATATATTTCGAATCCTACTTTTGGTCACTAAATGCTTGGAGTATCAATCCGTCCTCCGTTTCGCTGCTTAGGGAATTCAGGGTTGTACCACTTCCGCCTGCGTTAACACTTCCGCCTCCTCTAAGCTCCACCCCGACCAGTATCCATAGTAACCACTATCCGGGGTTTCCTAGGCATTCTACAGGGCCATTGACGTCACCAGGACTATAGCAACCATCGCAGGATGACGTAAGTAATCACTATAGTAACTGTTGCCAGGAGGTGGTTGACAGTTTGGCGAATGCAAAATGGCACACAAAATGACAGGCTTCAAAGTTTGTGGGGATAAATAATCCAGAGCTAAACATAAAAATCTGTTAACAGCCAGCCCCACACCTTTTATTTTCAAATATTAGAGATCTAATTAAAATTACAACCTCATCACAATGTCAGTGGTTATGATCACCACCACTATTTTTTATCAAGTACGTTATAGTTGTATAAAACCCTACTTGCACCCTAATTATATATGTATTTTTATTTTATTTATATTTATTTATGAACATACAGTACTCCACAAAATTCTTAGGCACCCTATTTTTCATACAAAGTTTGCAATAGATTTCTATTTTATGACTTCTACATTGAGTCAGTACAAAAACATTTTAGACTTCCAAACAGTAGTCTTCCAGCACAAAATTAAATGTTACAGAAAAAAAAAAAAGTTTGTATCTGAGCAGCATATTACATAAGAGACCACTTTTCAGATTAAGAAAGAAAACCTAATAAAGGCTACTGGGTTTTGCTGCAAAATTAACGTAAAACAGTTCAAGCGTCCAGAAGACCTGTGGCTGGTTCTGCAAGATGCTCAGTAAAACCTACAGCTCATTTCCTTATAAAGCTGTGCTAATTGTACCTGAGACTACTATTTTTTTAAGCAAAGGGTCGTCTCACACCAAATATTGACTTTTATAATTTTTTATGGCTTACTGCTGTTTATAGTGTCTTTTTTGAATGCTGAAACATTTTTATTTCATTTTTAAGCCATTTTTGGTCAACAGCATTTCTTTATATGTGCCTTAGACTTTTGCACAGAGTATTTGTCTCTGTCTATAACTGCTATGACATGGTTAATATGACATTGTATATGTCTCTGACTTGCAAAGTCTTATCAATAGCACTTAGCTTTTTGTATAGATGCAAGTGTGAATATTTTCACACATGGGGATTTTGGAACCACAGTTAAATAAATTCTTGGAGGAGAGAGATTAGGGCAAATGGGGTGGGAGGAAGGGCAGTGTTCACACATAAAAAGTAATTTACAAGACAACAGTGCAAACAAATGATGCACAGGATTAGCCAGCAGGGTGTATTGGAGACTGCTTAATTGATCGCAGACCACTGCTCTACACATCACAGTTTATTCAGTAGATAGTAAAGTCCAGATTTTGAAAACTGCAAATTTAATTGATTTTGTGTAGAAACAACTTAAAAACAATATACAGAGTTGTCATTCATTTTGCATATCAGGTGTTATTCTATGCTACTGTATCCTGGCAAAATATAAAATATTTAGATAAACAAATGGTTATAATCCAGTCTAGGGGCAGGATAGTAATAGAGTGTGGTTGAAATACTTTACTCAACAAAATCACAGAGTCTGGTTCCCTAATGTCCTGCCAAGCAAAGACAGACCAAACTCCAGTCCCAACCAAAGTAGAGGCCAAACCCTACACCTGATGACTTGATCTGTACATAGAGGATATTACGTGGTTATGCAATGATATGAAGTTTATTTTTGAGTGGTGAACATATTCACTAGTGCGCAAAGCGAACAAGTGAAAATATTTTCAATATGAGAAGATAAACTTCATATCTTCACACCACCGTGTAATGTTCTATATATTATATGGACACATCCACAAAAAATAAGCAACTGTGGCAGTGAGGGTGTAGTCGATCATCAGCTGTGAATGGCGAGGAGTCAGATTGAACCAATAGGGAACATGTGATGAGTTACACCTGTGTCTAATTAGTGGCTGTCTATTAACGTGTGTCTCTGTGTATCTTTCAGATAGCTATTAACGAGAGAGACAACTGGGTTTCCCAATGCGTGTGGTGTCTGTGTGTGTCTTAGTAATCACTGAAACGTGAAAGTGCAAAAATAAAGTGCACCTTGAACTGTCGCACCTGTGTCTGTGTTCCTCATTGCCCCAATCCAAGAGAGCAGTGACAGTGGTGCTGAAACCCAGGACTGAGGAACAAAATGCTGCCATGGATGGAGTCCAAACTAGTCAGGGAGCTCCTCCAGACACTCGACAATAAACTACAATGCCAGCACCAAAAACTCATCGTGCTGTTCGTCGAGCTTGGTCCAGTCAGCAGGTGCTCCAGCAGTCGCTCCTGCAGCCAGCATGCCCATCCAGCTGGTCAAGATGGGGCCACAGGACAATGCCAAAGCCCTTGTTGAGCTGTTTGAGAGTGTCGAGGAGGTGAGCTCATGGCTAACCTTGCAGTGGACAGCTTGCCTATTGCCGTTCCAGTTGGGGGAAGCCCAGCTCACGATCCAGCAGCACCTGGCCACCAGCATGCTGGAGTACCCCAATCTGAAGCGAGATGTACTGTAGCAGGTCAGCCACGGCCCAGAAGAGCATCGCCAGTGCTTCCACACTTGTTGTGTTTGTACAACAGCTCCGGGACACCTATCGATGGTGGGTGCTGACAAGTGAGTGTGATGTCGAGACCATCATCGATCAAGTGACACTAGAGCAATATCACCCAACTGCCAAGACAGACCTCAACATATGTATCCAGTGTCACCACTGGCGCCACTGGAGGACGCAGTCCGACTGGCAGAGGACCACCTGATGGTGTTTCAGGAAGCAGGCACTCCTGCAGCTTCTCTCCTCTCTCTCTCTCACTTTCTCCATCTCCTCGCCTCTCCCCTAGCCCAACCCCACGGAGACGGGGGACAATTCCCCCAATACCCGCACTCATGTCTGTCCACATATCTCTTCACCCCTTTCTGGTCCCGTGTCTGTGCTGCCGCTAACCTCCTTGCTCTCTTCACAGGTGAACCCGTCCGTGCCTACCAAAATCTGGACAAAGTCCAGGCAGGTCTGCGGATGCAGCAGGAAGCCAGTGATTTCCTGGGATCAGCACTTCCACAAAGGGATGGGGATTCTGATTTGTATTCCTGACATTCTTCTTCGATCAGGCTTCCCCCGATCAAGGAGGCATGTACTGAGTCTCTGTGAGTATTTAAGGGGGTACACATCAGGCTTTGGTGGATTCTGACTGTAATCAGACCTCCATGCATCAAAGCCTGATTCAATGCGGGGCACTGAGAAATGCACAATTGGTGAAGGTGAGATGTGTACACAGGTATGTTCACAAATATCCCCTCATGCCCATCACTATTCATTTCCGGGCTGAAAAGCATAGTGTGGAGGTGGTGGTTAGCCCAAGCCTCACCCATTTATCTTGGGGACAGATTGGCCAAGGTTTAAAATGTTAATAAAACAGTTAGTAGTGCATGGGTCCTGCATTAGGCCGTCACAGGGGAATCCTGCAGCAACATTGTCTGGGGAGGTGATCTCAGGGCCATCCATGTCAGCTCCGTGTCATGATGACACAGAGCCCTCTCTCTCTGGGAAATCCCTCAGGGTATTTCCCGTTGGAACAGACATGTGACAAGTCTCTGAAATATGCTTTTGACTAAGTTAAAGTAATTAATGGACAGAAACTCCAGCCCAGTGTTGTACTTTCCTTTCCGTATTTTTGTATTTTTAACCCTCAGGGGTCGAGAGCTTTGTCAGTGAAGCTTGACAGGTTTAGAATGAGTAGGTCATGTATTTAGATAAATATCTTTGTGAGTTTTTCATCATACAAGCATGATAAACATATTGACAGAAACTTTATACTTTACACTTTCCTATGTGCCCACTGCCAAATAATATTATAGTTTTTAAATTACCTAAATTAGATGAAACGTAAAACTTGTCACCTTACTCGGTCACACCGGAGTTGGAGCGCTGAGCATACACTTCCGCATTCATAAAAGACTATTCACATGGTAACGGCATGATAATCACTTTCACTCTTTCAGTTTCGATTGGTTTCTCTTTTGCCATGGGAATGCCCACTGTAAACAGGATAAAATCTGTCAGCCACAGTTTAGGCTATTTGGAGGTAAAACTTGTTGGAAGATGGCATGCAGATTTTATGTGCTTCAGATGATTCAGGACAGCAATTCAATTTCAGGACAGAGAATGATTGAATTCATGATTCAGGTCAGCGATTCAATTCAGTCTTGAGAACTGCAACACTGATGATGAGCAGTGCCTTTTTTTACTTTGACCTGATCCAGCCAAACTTCAACTTGAGTAAGTGTAAATATTTCTTCAATTTCTTATGAACATTTTGGTTGATATGCGTGCAGTGTAGTGCATACACAGGAAAAATGACTGAGCAATTTTTCCAGAGTTAAAAGTATTTTCCTTAAAAATAGTCAATTTTGCTCTATTTTGAGTTTAGAGAGTAAAGTTTGGAGATGGAGTGAGAGCAAAATTACAGAGTAATTGTGTAAGAGTAACAGAGTTGGTTGTGGATCTGAACTTAGTAAAATAGTATGAGTTAATTTCAATACACACTAAATACAGTCAAATACCAAAATAAAGTCAAATACTAGATAAAAGAAGATATAAAAAAGCAGTTTTAGAACTGTGTTGGAATGTGTGGGGGGAAAAACAACAACATTACCTTACCCATTGTGACAAACCGTTTTGATCACTTGACCTATTGGGATTAAGAGTTGGCAGTGGGAGGGGTATTCACTCTTCTCATTGAATTGAATGGAATTTTTTACACTTCTCACTGAATGCCCCTCCCACTCTCAACCCTTTATCCCAAAACAATAGGACATAATTTTTTTGATGGCCAGTTAGTTGTCCAAATTAATGGAGCAGATTTAAGTTTTTGTGCTTGATACATTCCTAAGACTGAACAGAATCACCTCAAGTGATCAAAACAGTTCGACAGAATGGGTAAGGTCATGGGTTTTTTTTCCACACATTCTGACACAGTTCTAAAACTGCTTTTTACAACATCTTCATTTATCTGGGTTTTTTTTTAAAAGTACAATCATGACATACATACGACATACATATTATTGTAGCTGAACTTGTGCTGAATACAAAAAAAATACTGCTTAGATTTGTTGAAATTGACAACAAAATCAGAGCATACTAAAATCATTAGAGTACCAGAAAATACCCTCAGACCCCAGAGGGTTAAAAGCGAGTATGGGCTGTGAAAGGCTTTTTTGCCCTTCATCACAATCATGGCCACAAGACATTCTTTGGGGTCAGCTCCCTCTACAGCTAATTCAAGAGTTACCTCAATGAAACCTTTATAAGGCATGTTCAGCCTTAATAAGGCTTTATAAGGCTTTATAGCATACTTTGGCCAGTGTTCAGCTTGACAGGTTTTGGAACAGCAAGTGTTCTTTCTACATGATGCGCACTATCACAATCTTTGATCTGTTCCAGAGACACCACAGTAAGAGCAATGCTGCTGGGACATTACACCTTGGTTGGTTACTCCCTGTCCCACAGGGGTAACCCTCTTTCATTTAAAGGGCCATCTGTCTTGTCTTGTGTCTCTCACCTTGCAACATGCAAGATAATGTTCATTACTCCCATATCACCAATATTCACTGCCACTCTGCTGACAGCCAATGCATTTTATTAGGCACCCCCGATTTGGGGCAGGGTACTGGCATTGTGGGGCAAATCTCTGCTGATATTGGGCCATATCTCCTCTTCATCCAGGCCCTGGGGGAAGCCAGGGGCTTTGTAGTGGATGCTGAAAGTGGAGGGTGGGTATGTATACCTGTGCTGTAGGAGAGGCCAGATATTGGGTCTGTACTGGGTCGGGCTGTCGAATTGACTCTGTGATTTGTGTAACTTCAGCGCCTAGGTTTTTCAATTTTTCCATATTTGAAGGTATTTCTTTCAGTTCATTTAACATATCAGGCTGTATCTTGTTGGGATTTTCCAGATTGTGGTTTTTCCTTTTTTTATCTGGGAGTGTTTAATTTTGCTGAACTGAGTGCACAGTGGCTGGTCACGGTTGATTGAGTAGTTTATTTTTATTTTGTCACTCTGCTTCATTTGCACAGGCAAATGGAGGACCTGAGGATCTGAGGATCCTCCTTAAGGTGGGTAGGGTAAGGTTGGCTTAGCCTTGGTCCTCCAATTCACCTAACTCTTCTCTCTCTAAATGCCTGGTGATATATGAGATAAAAGAGGAATGAGTTTTGCCTGATACCTTCTCAAATTCTGGACCAGCGATAGTTAGAAAGTTACAAACTTCAACTAACCATCTCTTGTCAATGTGTACAGTGCACCACCAACTTCAAGTTTCAAGTTGTCCAGCTCTGAAGAATCCATCTCAGTCTCTGGCCCAGGGACTCATCTCATTCATCCCAGCAGTGCCTTCAAAATGTTACACCCTGAAAAGGGGAAATATCAGTAAAGATGCTCGGACACAAGGCTTCTTCTCTGGCAGCTTCATTGAGAATGAAGCATTCATTGAGAATTGAAGCATTCTGGCCTTACGCATTCATAAAAGACTATTCACTAGGTAACAGCATGATAATCACTTTGACTTTTTAGGTTTCGATTGGTTTCTCTTTCGCAATTTCAGGACAGCTAATCAATTCATGATTCTATTCATGATTCAGGACAGTGATCCAATTCAATCTTAAGAACTGCAATACTGATGATGAGTGGTGCCTTTATTTTATTTTTTTTAACTTCAACTCGATTCAGCCGAAGATCAGCTCGAGTAAGTGTAAATATTTCTTCTATTTCTTATGAGTGTCAGGCCTGCGCATTGTGGCGCGTGCACCTGAAGAACTCTCAGGTGTGCCTCAGGCTGCGCGTGCGTTGAGCGGACTCTTGCACGTGTGCCGTTAACGACGCACACCTGAACATAATTAAGGAGCTATATGTGCACCTATATAGAGACTGTTGAGACGCACTACTGGTGTGAAGTATTATGCTAGGTCAGTATGCATTATCAAGCCTTGTGACCTGCCTTTGATTTTCTAGTTTCCGGATTCCTGTATCTGTTCTTCATTCCTGTTTTCTCGTTGCCTGTGAGATTCTGTTTGCACCTCGCCCGACCCTTTGCTTGTTTTACGTTTTGGATTTTGCCTGCCTACTTGGACTGTTTGCTTGTGTGTGTTTTTCACTGTAAATAAACATCACTTCTGCACATACATCCATCTCCTACTTCATATCTGACAGAATACTTCACCAAGAATGGATGTAGTGGAAGTAATACAGTTTGCCATTCCACACACCTACCAGGTTCCCTTATCTCAGCCCCTCGCCTCGTATTTCCAGCAGCATTATGGAATGGAAATCCCGGCACTGTACTATGGAATATATCACCCTAGGGGATTCAGTCTGCAGTGTAATCTGTTCTATGAGGCCTTCAAAGAACCCAAGCTACCAGAACTGATCTGGGTGAACCTCATGCTCACTTGGACAGCTGGATGAGCTTGCCGATGGGTGGAGTACCTCAGCAGAGTAGAGCACCCGTGCCTGCAGAGCTCACAGACTTTCTTAGCCATGCTCCAGTTCATCTCTGAATCTTTAGAAAAAGAGGACCCCCATGAATTTTTTTTGGGGGGGAGGGCGATCACGCCTATGGCCAATGCAGCGGAGGAGGTTGTTGCTCCAGAGCCCCTCCTAGAGGCTGTCGTTCCAGAGTTGGTTTCTCAGCCTGCATCAGAGCCAGCACCTGAACCAGAGCCTGCATCAGAGCTAGCACCTGCACCAATACCTGAACCACAGCCTACATCAGAATCAATGCCTAAACCAGAACAAGCACCTGAACAAGAACCAGTGCCAGAGTTGGAGTCAGTTCCAGTGTCAGAGCCAGCTCCAGTGCCAGAGCCTACATCAGCGCTAGAGCTACTGTCAGAGCCAGTGCCAGCTCCAGTGCCAGAGCCAACGCCAGCATCAGAGCCAGCACCAGCTCCTGAACCAATGCTAGTGCCAGAGTCAGAGTCATCTCCAGTGCCAGAGCCTGTGCCAGCATCAGAGCTGGAGCCAGTGTCCATGCCAGAACCAGTGCCAGTGTCAGAACCAGAGTCTGAGTCAGTGCCTGAGTCTGAGTCAGCTCCAGTGCCAGAGCCAATGCCAGCATCAGAGTGAGCTCCAGAACCAGTGCTAGTGCCAGAGTCGGAGTCAGCACCAGTGTCTGGTCCAGAACCAGTGCCAGCACCAGAGTCGGAGTCAGCGCCAGTGCTTGTTCCAGAACCAGTGCCAGCTCCAGAGTCTGGGCCAATGCCAGAACCTGAGCCTGTTCCAGAACCAGTGTCCAAGGACAATGGAGCTGCCTCATCTGGTAATGAAGCTGTCGTCATCTTGCCGCTGCCTGGCCATGAAGGCATCGTTGTCCCGTCGCCACCTGGCCATGAAAGTGTCATTGTCCCGCTGCCGCCCAGCCATGAAGGTGTCATTGTCCCGTTGCTGCCCGGCCATGAAGGCATCATTGTCCCACAGCCACCCGGCCATGAAAGTGTTGTCGTCCCACTGCCGCCCAGCCATGAAGGCATCATCATCATCCCGCTGCTGGGTCCTGACCAGGACCATAGCAATGCACTGACAGAGCTTGAGCCCATGCCTGAGTCCAGTCCAGAGTTCAAGTCATCTCCAGAGTTTCTGTCAGTCCTGCAGTTTGTGGTGCGTGCACCTGAAGAACTTTCAGGCGTGCCCCGGGCTGCGCACATGTCAAGCGGACTCTTGCACGCACGCTGTTAACGACACACACTTGAACATAAATAAGGAGCTATGTGTGCACCTATATAAAGACTGTTTATACACATGATCAGTGCGAAGTATTACGCTACATCAGTATGCATTACTGAGTCTTGTTACCCATGTCTGATTTCCTGGATTCCTGTACTTGTTTCTCGTTCCCATTTTTTCGTTGTCTGTGATGTCCTATTTGCGCCTCATTGCTTGATTTACATTCTGGAAATTGCCTGCCTATTCGGACTGTTTGCTTGTGTGTGTTTTTCACTGTAAATAAACATCAGTTCTGCACATACATCCACCTCCTACCTCATAGCTGACAATGAGCATATCGGTTGATATGCATGTGCTGTAGTGAATACACAGGAAAAATGACTGAGCAATTTTTTTTCCAGAGTTAAAATTATTTTCCTCAAAAATAGTTAATTTTGTTCTACTTTGAGTTTAGAGAGTAAAATTTGGAGTTGGAGTGGGAGCAAAATTACAGAGTAATTGTG
>JAOANJ010000023.1:19665634-19676515 GCA_026413345.1 Ariopsis seemanni | reverse complement strand
TGTTGTTTTAGGTCATATTTATGCAGAAAAATAGAAAATTCTAAAGGGTTCACAAACTTTCAAGTGCCACTGTGTGTGTGTGTGTGTGTGTGTGTATATATATAAAATATATGATGTGTGTGTGTGTAGTTGAAGAAGAGTGGCAAAGAGCCTAAGGTTGGTGTTGAACTTGTTCTAGGAGGGACCACACACAAAACTACGGTGAGAATTTTATGGTTCTTTTGCTATTTTATACATATAGTTATTTTCCAAATATCTTCAATGTATTTTTCATTTTGATCTGTATGTTACCTTTAAACATTACCAGTAAGCTATCAATTTGTTTGCTCACTACTACTGTATTTATACAATGTGATTGGTTATTGCCACTATATTTCACTTCATGATCTTGATCTTATTCTGGTTATTATTCATTGGCTGCTTTTATCATTAAATGTTTCTATTTCACAAGACTATTCTTAAAGATAGCTGTGCTATTATGTTATAATTATTCTTATTCTTTCTATTTACTTAATTTTGTGAACATTTTTGCTTCTTGTTTTGATTCAATGAAAGGTGTGTGATCGTACCACCTCACCCCAGTGGAATGAGGCCTTTCATTTTCTGGTTCATGACCCCAAGAAGGAGGACCTTACTGTGAAGGTATAGAAATACACTCTGTCCCAAGTGCTTGAATTTTTATCTAGTTCGCAAGGTCCAGTAATGTAAGAACATATTGAACTCGTATTCCCTTCTTGGTAGTACAACTGGGTGTTGAAATGGTGTCGTGTCTGTGCCCAAGGAAAACAAAAATGACATTTGTTAAGACATACTGTTGTATCTAATCAGTTGATGCAGGTTTGTTGTGGTCTACAGACTCTACTACTCTCATGGTCTCATATTAAGACTGAAAGTATATGGACACCCCTCCTAATTCTTTAGTTCAGGTGTTTCAGCCATACCTATTGCTAATAGGTGCATAAAACCAAGCACATACAGTCTCCCTGGACAAATATTGGCAGCAGAATGGGGAGAACTGAAGACCTCAGTGATATTAAAGTGTATATATTATGGAAAACTCATTTTTCAGTGCTAATTCACATACATTTGGGTATTTGGAGTGTCTACCAACCCACACACTCTAAAATAAGATAACCCAGTCAGTTTCTTTTGGGCTGCCTAAATCGGAAAACATGCGATTCACCAAGTGGCTCAGATTTGGCTCCCCTTCTTATGTAAAGAGGGGGAGCTCATTAAAATTATAATCTCCACCCACTGCTTGAGAACTACCATCGCGAAGGTGCACCATATTTTTCTCGCAAGCACTGGACCTGCTAGCATTATGTCAAAGTGAGCTAAGCATGGAAACTGCTCTGTTATTGGCTGCACAGAGCAGCACACATTGTTAGATCTGCCCCTAGCCTCAGAGGACAGAAGAGCTGAGTGGATTGATTTTATTTTTGATGGCTATGTCTCAGCTATAGTCAGCCAAAACCTGTTTGTGTATGCTAACAGCTTTTGTGTCTGACTGCTTTTCCAACCTGGGTCAGTAAAACACAGGATTGGCAATTAAATTGTTCTTAAAAGAGGGATTAATACCAAATGTCTGTGGCAAAACTGCAGATTATGGTATATAAGTATTTAAAAAATAATTATGGTATGTGTTTCTTTGGCCATTTAGCACTATCTAACAATAACAGTTGAGGTAATAGCTGTATGCTAATTTTCTAGAAAGTTATTGCCATTACTTGCTGCAGGATCCACAATACCGTTAATGCTATTAGTTTATTAGTTGAATGACTGTAAGGTGAACTTCATATTATCAACACTTTTAAATAACATGAAAGTAAAATGAGAGAATGGGTGTAGGGCTGAGGTCACTAATAGGTGGACAGTGGTCTGGGTGCAGACCTCCGACCAGGACCTATAAATTATTGAATATTATTACATTTTTATGGAGCATTTCTACTTTAACCATCACAGTTTTTCTCACCTTTACAGCACTAGTTTAGCAGCCCAGGAAACTCAGACCAATTGTGTGCATTGTAATCTCAGGTGATGCTGCCCAGCCAATCAGATCTTTGCAGTTCTTGAATCAAGGACTGAAGTCCGTCATATGGTGGAGAAACGAGGGACAACAGTCAGAGAATTATTCAGAAAAAAAGTAATTAAACATGGCGTGCTCAAAAAAGAGAAAAGGAGACTGTGAAAACAGAGCTTTTAATCAAGAATGGATACTCTTACATGTTTATTCTTCCCACGGGCAGTTCAAAACCAGTATATCTCAGACTGTGACGATGATTGTTTATTATAAAATTGGTTGAAACTGTTCAAGGGCACATGCAATACAAGTTGCAATTATTTTATATTGTTCCCTGAGATGCTTTTGTAAAGGTTTTTTTGTTTGTTTGTTGGGGTTTTTTTTTTTTTGAGAGGAAAAAACCCCCACCTTGGTTCTTCTTTCCCATGTCATTTTAGCATAGTATGAAAACCCTCCCTACAGAATAATACAGTCTGATTTTGTGGCTGTGTCTTGAAATTTAAATATGTAAATAGCTTCACTCTGAATTGTATGGAGCAATAACAGCTCAGCCACGAAGCAGTAAAGCATACAAGCTCACAGTGTGGGGCCACCAAGTGCTAAAGTCTGTAGCCCATAATAAAATGCATATTCTCTGTTGCAACACTCACTACAGAGTTCAGAACTGTCTGCAAGCATCAGCACAATAACTCTGAATCAGGAGCTTCATTAAACGGGTTTCCATAGCCAAACACCTGCACACAAACCTAAGATGAATCACACTGTCAGTCTGGTGGATGAATCAGAGTTTTGAATATGCCAATTTAAAGACAGCCACAAAATCAGCACGTTTTATCTGATCGGGTTTTCATACCATCCTAAAATGGCATGAGAAAAAAGCCTACCTACCCGAATGCATAATGCATTATGCCAGTGGTAAAGTTAAGTAGAGGAGGATTAATGGTCTGGGCCTGTTTTTCAGGCTTTGGGTTTACTTCCACCCCTTAGTTCCATCCATCATCTTGATCACTTCCATCAGGAGGGACGCTGGAGTCAATCCCAGCTGACGTTGGGTGAGGGGCAGGGTATATCCTGAACAGGTCGCCAGTCTGTCACAGGGTTCACACAGAGACAGGCAGCCATTCAAACCAATGGACAGTTTAGAGTAGGCAGTTGACCTAATCCACATGTCCTTGGCCTGGGTGAAACCCACACAGGACATGCACACAGAAAGGCCCCGGTCTGATTTGAACCAGAACCTTCTTGCTGTGAGGTGACTGTGCTAACCACTGTGCCACCCCGCCTCATTCCAGGGAAGGATTAATGGTACATTATACAGTGACATTTTAGACAATTGTATGATTCTGACTTTGTGGTAAAGATTTGGGACCCTTCTTGTTCTAGTATAACTGTGTCCCTTTGCACAAAGTGGGGATCTCCAATGGACTGCACAGAGCCCTAACTTCAACCCCATTTAACATGTTTCAGATGAACTGGAACAGTGATTGTGAGCCAGTCCAAAATCAGTGCCTGACCTCACAAATGCTCTTTGGATTGAATGGGCACAAATTCCTAGAGACGCATTCCAAAATCTTGTAGAATTGTAGACTTCCCAGAAGATTGGAGACTGTTACAGCTCGAAGAATGGTTAAGAGGGTTTTCTTATATCTTCATTAGATTAGACCTGGTATTAGTCTCAGCTTGATGGAAAGGGTGTTTCTGGACCAACAATTTGTGCTGAAACTAGAGTCTTAAAAACAGGTATTTATGAGCTCCAGTCACTGATAAGGGGTAAAACCTAATACATGGGACAAACAGGATGGTATACGCATGTGTGCATGTACGCGTGTGTGTGTGCGCGTGCGTGTGGTTGAGGCTTCAAAGGCATATGGTAATATCTTTATCTTTGTTACAATTTTGGGATGAAGGACTTCAGTATAAAGGCTTTTTTGTAAGAGAGAATGCTGTAAGGACTGTAAGAGAAAAGCCTGCAAGTAGGGAGTGTGTGTTAGCACTGAACAAGTGCTCAGAGTGGCAACACCTGGGTATGAACCTGAAGTTTAAATAAAACCTTCTCTTCTCCAGGTTTGTGCCTGCTTGCATCTTTATTCAAGGGGAAAACAGAAAATTCGCTTCACAATTCAGCAAGCTGCAAACTGGGGACATTTCGACATTACTCTGCATACATTTGGCCATAGAGTGTAAATTAGTCTTATATTCGGTGTTCTCTTGGATGTCTTAGATTTAGTATCTTTAAAATATATAATTAACTCATTATAAATGTTTTTATGACTCTCAGTGTTGCATTGTGGAACAAATATCATGTGGTGTTCTGCACTAATCATTGTTATAATTTGAATTTTTCTCAATAGTTGTCACACTGCTGGGACTTCCCACTTGGCTCTGTGGTGATTCCTATCAGAGAGCTTCTTTCCCAACCAAATCTGCTGCTGGACCAATGGCTAAATTTGGATGGAGCTTCACCTCAGAGTCAGATACTGCTGAGGGCAGAGCTGAAGGTATAAATCACAGGCCAATTCATAGGAACAGTAAGTGTGAGTCCTTGCTAAGACATTTGTTTACTGACACAGCAAAAGAGAAGGTATACTATCTATTTATATATGCACAATATATTATTAATATCCTAGCTTGTACCATCTTACTTGATTTGTGTAAGGACTCTGGGTATAGGTGAAGATCCATGTGCACCAATATTTATTAAGAGAGTGGTAAAGAATTGTAACTTGTAACTCAGGCAAGAGTCAGACAATGAGAAACATTGTTAGAGGGCAAATCCAAAACCGAAATCAAGAGGCAAGGGTCAGAAGACAGCCATGTCCATTTAGAAGATAGATAAATTACACAAAAAGTGAGATGAGGAACACTTTGCAAAAACACTGTGCACCACATACCCAAACCCATTAAAATTGCCTTACTTTGACCTTAATTTCCTTGTAAATTTTTTCAGTAGTTTTTAAGTGGAATTGTGCATGATTCTTGGCCGAGTAAGGGGTACAACTACAGATTTATTTTCCCTTATTTTTTTCAGATTTGCCCCTTAATTTTAGTCCTTAAAATCTTATCACCCTTTAATTTTGATTAATTAAGAAATAATTTAAGACTGTTTTAAGGTCTGTAAATCCTTAAAATATCATTTTGGTTAAATATCACCCCTTAATTAGATTCCTTATATTTTCTATTTTAAATTTTAATCAGGTCAAACGTGAGGCATTTTTAAGGGTGAAATTAATGAGGTTGTTTAGTGTTACGAATTAATGGGAATCAAGTTAAGGATTCTCATGTTCATTGATCCTTTAATTTAATGATACAAATTACTACCAGTTTTTTGTCATGTATATGAACAGCTAGCCATCATTGAGGTCATTTGTTGGTAAAATAAAACACAAAATAACATTTATTTATAAATAATTATCATGAAATTTTTTTTTTATTTTTTTTGGCGGGGGAAAGCGTGCTTGTCACCTTCCTGGCTCCTCCTCACTTTCCTAACTGGTCCCATTTCTGGTTCTCATTATGTATTTTGTTTTCCATGTTACTTTTTACTCCTGTCTAAAATAGAAAAAGAAACAATGTTAACAATATTTAGAGGACATGACTGTAATGGTGTCCAAACATGTAATTACTACAGTTTGTTGTGCATCAAAATTTAAGAGAAATGACTCTCGGATCATTCCCAGTAACATGTACTGTATATGAGGACAAAGCCACAAACTGTTGAGAAAAACAAGTGTTAATATAATGCTATGCTTGTTCTTAGTGCTATCAAGACACATAATGCAACAAACAATTATTGAGCTAGTATTTCAAGGAAATAGTCATTGCATGACTATACAATGGTCAGTAAAGCGTGGTATGATCTCCTGAAGTTAGATCAAGCTCTTCCTTTATTTCTACAAATTAAAAAAAAAAAATTGCATGTACACTGCATTCTCTGAAACATTGGCCAAAAATTGTGCCAGATTCTATCATCTCCACTAACGGAGGTAATCAACTTTTCTTAAAGGTGCTGACTGCAAAGTTGAATTCTGGGCAAAATGTTCTATTTCTATTGCTGTTGGAGTTTTGAGATGTTTTGCTGCTGCACACACCATGTATCCTATGCGTAAATGTTTTGCCGAGATAAAATGTGTCCTGCATTTTATGATTCCAGAGATTGCTGAAGCAAGTGAGCAACACTATCACGTGACCACCATGGGGCGTTTTTGACCTACTTTTAACCAAAACAAGTTGGTGTGGGCAAACATGGGGGACTCCACTGTCCTGTCACCTAAAAGCCAGTGGAAAAGAAAAGGAAAGCCTGCCAAGTGAGTGCAACTGCAAGATAGAGCAAGGTTAGATGATGTCATTTTTCTGGACAGATAACTAAATAATTTTAGCTAGTGCTTAGCTATCTTAGCCATAGAATGCATGGGCTCGACTTCACGGTAGCAAGTATGGAGTTATACACCTAATGTTTTGATTTTACAGAGCAAGAAACAATAACACAAAAGGAGTAACAGAGAAAAGATATATTTGTCTTTTGTCTCACAGATCTATTTGCGAATGTCAACCACAAATTACATACCTGTGACTCCTCTCCAAGGTTGATGCAGAGTCATGGTGTTTTCTGCATGTTGCCATCTTGGTGTGACACAGCTCCATAGTTATGTTAATTCGTTAAAGCTCCTAGCGTTCGGCTATTTATATAGGGCCATACTGTTTACCTCAAGAGGTAGGAAAATGGTCCCAAAATGGAGAAAAGTGACCCTCAGCACAACAAAATGATCACATCTCATTCGCGATACTGTTCTTGCAAGACATACGAAAATGCCATGCACAATAAAATTAACTTGAAAATTTCAAATGACTTTGCATTTAGCACCTTTAATTTTTCGTTTGGAAATCTAAAATGTTTTTAATGAACCCAATGATGCAGAAGTTGTAAAATAAACATGTAAGACAAAAGTAGGATAAAATATTAGGGTGCCTAAGAATTTTGGCTAGTACCGTATCTCAAAGTTTAGTATATGTGTCTGATACTATATATAAAATATTGTTACAGTCTAACACATTGACCTATTCTTGGCATGAAGATGTTTACTTAGGAAGCTCTCACTAATAGAATCTCCATCAGGGGTGTGCACAGCATGAACCACTTGACTCTTGGTGTAATGGTGAGCTGTAATAGCCCCAGGTCTGGTGTATGCCGTCACCTCCATTGCTGTGGCTAACGTCTGCCTAGGTGCATACCAACCATCACTAGGTGAGGTGTCGGGTTCCCATTCATGAACATCAAATACTCAACAAACAAGGCCGAGGGTCAGGAAAGGTCTTTGTACTCTGGCTCTCAGACACATATCCAGTTTCGTATCTATATTATCCTTGTAAAACACATCGTTCGCCACTTATAAATGGTCTTTCCATGACCATGTTTTATCGCTAACAGAATTTGGATTTAAAGATGAAACATGAACTTTTTTTTCATCACGCTAACCTGTTCAACTTATGGTGGCTCATAATGACATGAGATGGAGGGAGAGTTGAAAGGGTTGCACAGAGATCAGAGCGTGCAAAGGCTAACAAAAGCTGTTCAAGGCTCTGATGTGGTAAAAACATCTCCAGAGCCAGACAATGAGTCTTCCATTCATAACCAAGCCCTAGTCTGTCTCTCTGTCTGTCTTTCTGTCTGTCTTTTGTCCAGTGGGGATATGAATGAGTGTAATATTTTTTGCCTCCAGGAACCAAGAATACAGAAACATTTCGCAAAGGATGAAGGGTTTGTTGGACCATCACATGAGCTCACATTCACTTTTGAATGAACATAAAGAGGCCAAAAGTGTTTGGATCCCTCTCCAGCACCACACCAGCCATGTGGCACACTGACCTCACCCTGACCTCAATATAAAACAGTCAAAATTTTCAATGTCTTATTTGTAATACTCTGTGGTGAATGTATGGAAAATTTAACCCCCTTTTTATGAATAAACATATCTCTATTTTATGGTTTTGTTCATTTCAATGTGATTTCTTATTGAATCTGTTTTACAACATACAGCCTAATGATTACAGCAACTGAATCTCAGTCATCAGTTCACTTTAGCATTTGCATAAGTTTGCACTCATGTTGAGCTGCCTCATTAAGGTGTCCACTGACGCAACCAGATAAAATTTGTCTTGTATAATTTATTATTGAAGTCCACTTTTACAGTATATTCATATATGAATTTGATGTTAAGATTTTTGATAACTTCTCTCAGCTCTTTATTGTTAGTTTCACTGTTTTGAACATTGTGCAGACTTTTGCATTCAACTGTATATGCAATATAATGTTAAAAGTACCATCATACCCATATATGCTTGCTAACCATTTCATTCCAAAGTTGGTCTTTTCCAAGGTTTATATTCAGAAGTACTCACTGAACTGGCCTGTCATGATGAACAACTCATGTTAGACTCTCTAATTGACCTAGCCATCAAGTTTGATCATCTGCTGTAGAACCATCCCTCGATCCAACATACTCCAACCATCTCTCCACCACCGCAAACCTCCACACCCATGGAGATCTTCCATGCCCGCACTTCATGCTCAAAAAGAGAGAGAAAATGTCATGAGGGATTATGTTTTTATTGTGGGAAACCGGGGAACCTGCTGGTAACCTGTCCTGTCTGACCACCCAGACCTCAATGAAAAGAGGACCGTCAGGCTGAAGCCCATTCCATCAGCCCAGTGAGTCATAAAGTCAATTCCACGCATTCATTCAAAATCCACATACTACTGAAATACCAGAATTGATTCATGTCCTTTCTGCACTCATAGACTCGGGGGCGGAAAGTAATTTCATCAGCCTCAAGACCATCCAAAGACTCAGCCTGCCCACAGAGGAGCTCCAACATCCAGTGATGCTACAGGCCATAGATGGCGGTCCCATTGGCGAGGGGCTGATCACCACACATACACTTCCTCTGAACATTCAGGTTGGTGCCCTTCACATTGAAAGTATTGCCCTGTTTGTCACCTGCATGGGCCATCATGCTTTAATTCTTGGCTTTCCCTGGCTCCAAGCCCATGACCCCTTGATACTGTGGCAGAACAAAGAAATCCTGCAATGGTCTCCTTCTTGTTTCCGACAATGCCTCCACATCTCTGTGGCATCCCTATCCGTTGAAAGTCCAGCACCTGAAGGCATAGAAAATATCCTCGCCTGTTATCACAACTTGAGTTAAGTCTTCAGCAAGGGTAAGGCCAGTAGCCTTCGACCACATCGACCTTATGACTGCACCATTGACCTCCTCCCTGGCACCTTGCCACTGCGCAATTGCATATATCCCCTCTCTGTTGCCAAGCTGGCGGCAATGGAAGAATATGTACAAGAAGCCTTACAGCAGGGGTACATTCATTCTTTTTTTTTTCTCCGTGCTCTCACGGAAGGCTGTCGCATTTCTCTGCTCTCCTCTCTCTTATTTTCCCTGCTTGTGCTCCTCTGTCTCGTCTTGTCTGTCTATACTTTTGAGAGACTCTCTCCACACTGCTCTCCAAACTAAAAAATCATGGAATTGATAAACTGGTCTCTTAACACAATTGACACAATTTTCTTGACTAGAAGCCTGGGTTTGGGGGAACCGGCCTGTCCTGCCAGAAAGTTCGCAGCTGGCTACACGATGGACGTGTGGGAGAGGTGGCGGGTTGTGTGCCTGGCGATTCTTTCTGTGGAGGACGTTGAAGACATCTACCTGTTCGGAACCATGATTACAGGTCTTTTGCTGATTGGATTAGGCACTGCCTTGGTTTATCGAGGAAATCGGAAAATGGTGACAGCTGTCCAAAGCCCCATAAAGCTGCCCGACATGATTGAAGTGGTGGGCAGAGCTGTCGCCACTCAGACTGTGGCTATTCAGAACTTGAACCGCAACATGGATAACATCATGGAGAAGCTTTTGGCTTTGCACAGTAAATGGATTGATTCGGAGACCAGAATGGACAAACAGAGTAGTCGTGTAAAGGAATTGCATCTACTCGCCCCAAGACCAAACAATCCCAGTCTTGTCTGCTTTTGGCTCCCTCAGACAGCACTGGCCTTGGCCAAGGCCGTTGCTGGAACAACTACTCCCCCTGAAGATCACTGCAGTGGGACACTCTCGCATTCCTTCCCCCACTTCCCGTGGTTGCCACTTTTACCCCCAGTGTGACAAGCAGGTGCGCGACCAGCACCGTCATGGCTGCAGGAACGGGCGGCTGCTTGCTTGCGCTGTCAGTGTGACACATTCCAAGCCAATATGAGCTTAAATGTCACATCTACAGTATAACGCAATTATAACAATTTACAGTATATTCACTTATACCAGAGAGCCTAATCAGAACTTCTCGAATCAGATTGGTCAGAAAGTCTTGATTAAGTTTCTATTACAGCTATAAATTACGGGCTTATATTAATGTACTCCTTATCATATGTTATAATTTCTATAATAAGTTATTGACAGGGACCTAACTGACCTATAAATTTCAATTTTCAAGTAGCTTTGATATTTAATTTGATATTTATTTGATATTGCACAAGCAAGAGTGCAGTTATACTGAATATTGTACATCACGTGAATACCACGACTGTGATTCACCGCAGATTTGAGGCCTGTACAGGGCCTCAAATATGCGAATGCGGTATTGCTTAAATGGATCACAGAGAAGCCACACTCACTTTATAGTATGGCAGCTAGCTCGCTAACTAGCTCACATCGATTTATAATTCCTGCTAAATGTGCCAACAGTAAAATTGGTCCCTTCATTTTTATTGCCATTATTTTTACATTCAACTGATGGGCTTTTATATTTTAAGCCAAAAGTTATGTTCCTGAAAAGTAGTGTTTGCCATGTCCACTGATGCCAT
>JAOANJ010000023.1:19599862-19620263 GCA_026413345.1 Ariopsis seemanni | reverse complement strand
TAGTCAGCTGGGATAGGCTCCAGCTTGCCTGCGACCCTGTAGAACAGGATAAAGCGGCTAGAGACAATGAGATGAGATGAGATATATTATACACACTTTCTTTAGCAGAGGTTTTAGGGCAGATGTTTTTCAGTTGTGTCTAGGCTATGAAAAACTCAAACTGGGCAATAGGACAATGCATATTGACAAAGCAGACTCCCGTTTTTGCAACAGGACTAATAAGAAGAGATAAAATAAAGTTTAAACCATGAGAACAATAACTGAGAAGATGGCAAAAATTTAAATGAAATAAACACCTATTAGTAGCTAAATACAGGTATATTGCAAAATGCATTATGCTTGATATCATGGATAGTCACTATTGTGATCATCACATTACTTTACCCATATTTACTATAGTCTTGTCTTAATTTAGCTGGAATTTACCCATGTTTTGTGGGCTCTGTTCAGATGTCTCTGCTCTACATACTATTTAAAAAACAAAACAAAAACAAAACTATGCTAAAGTCACGCAAAAAGAATGAAGCCTTTCAAGGGCTGATTTATAATTCTGTGTTGAATCATGTTTGTGTGTCTGTTTCGCAGTACAGAAAAGGGTTTATGGGTAAATGTGGCCTGCAGAACTGCACTAACAGACTCACAAGCATATATCCTGCTATGATTGCTAGAATTGTGGATTTAATCAGTAGTTGAAGCGACACTACAGAAATGATTGTGGTGAAAATGTACTTAGTTTATAATTGATCAGTATTGCTCTGATGTAAAGGTGAGAGAAAAATGCCATCCCTTCTATCTGGACATCAGAGGAAATTATGCTTTTTTTGCCCATGAATGACTGTGGCATTTTCAGGATTCCAACTTATGATCTCCCAGCAACAGGGTGATTCCTTTTCTATTACACCACTTTGGAGTCCAGACACAAGTTGCTTGAGTTGCAAATGCTATATTTTCTATGTGACTGCCATAAAAATAAAGTGAGACATATGAATGGAATTTTGTAGATCATGAGGGAAATCAACATTCCAAACCAGAATTTATGGTACTGGTTATTATGAAGGGTTTTATTTTTATTTATTTTTATTTTTTTAACACTATCTTTAGTCAAGAGTATGGTATTTCAATTTGAGACCAGTATGTATTCATTTCACCTTCAACTTTTGCAATGTTTTCCTCCAAACTTGCCCTCTCTCACAAAGAGCCCCTGCTTGCATGCTCCTGCTCAAAACTGTTTGTCTGCACTCAGATATAGTTTCTTGCTCAAATGTCCTGTGCTTCAGTTTGAGTCCATCTGCTTACACTTTCTGTGCTCTCTCATTAATTTTGGTGAAACAACCCTATCAAAATTCACCAACCAATAGAATGCAAGGTATAATATTGACCAATGAAATCATCAGTGCCTCCTTGGGTGCATTTGCTTTACTTATGGGTGGGTTACTGTTTAACCAGGTTCAAGGCAACAGGAAGCCAATGAGAAAACAAGTTAAGTACATATACCAGTAATAAGGCCCTGGACAGCGGGAGTGGATAAACTTGGTTAAACATTAACTGCCTGTCAGTAAAGCAAATGCAAAGGAGACAGTGACAATTTCATTGATCAACATCATACCTTGAATTCTGAACATGAAATTAATAAATACTGCTCTCAAAATGAAAGCGCATGCTCTTGATTAAAGATGGGGGGGGGCCCTCCATATATATTCTGAACACTTTCTGAATGACATTCTTGCAGTTTGAAGAAATATGACAAGTATGTTCTCAAAACAATAACAAACATTTAAAGTTAATTAAATTACCCTGCAGTCATTCTTTTGGCTATTATGGTGTGCTCGAAAATGGCACGTTCAATTTATATAATCAAATCAGGAACAAAGCTTTGGATAAGTTTGAATAAAGTTCACTGGTAAGATGTAGCATTAGCGAACAGATGTTAACACTCACAGGAACAGCATAGGCAGCCTCCACATATACAAACAACAGGGCTACAGCAGGTATTGCCTTGTTCATGTACAAGCTCTTAGACTGGTAATGCAACACCTGCAGTGAGAATTAAAACAGCTTAGTATGTTTCTTTTAGGAACAATGGTGCCCATTTGATGTAACATTCGAAGTTAGAGTAGGGAAAGTCTTCTTACCTGTTGTAGTTTATCAGACTGGGTTACTCTGTGCAGCCACTCCAGAGCCAGATGAACACGGCCATGTTTCACGTCACTCAGGGTAAACCACTGAGATGGAGAGAGCAGTCAGTACAGTCAGTTCACAAAGGCTTTCCTGAACTGAAATTGGTTCTCTTTTGCAAGTTATAACATTTTAAAGTAAACATTGAAAAGTAAAAAGAGAAAATTGCATTTAAAAGTCTTTTCTGACGGTGACACAGGAGCATCATAGATATTTTAAAGCAATACTATGTAGGAATTTTACCTTAAAATATCAGCTTAAAAATAATTTTGATGGTATATTGACTTGTAATAGGGAGAATGGTTCGACTTCCATTCCAAGTCCATGCCCGGTTCACCAGTTTTAGCACTGAGACATCTCGCAAGAACTGTGTAACACTTTATGGCACAGTGAGAACTGAATAACGCTTTATGGTACTCCATCTAGATTCTAAAATTGGCCAGCAACATTAGCCATAAAAATAAACTAAATCAGTATTCTCAGTACCGACATCGTGGCAGTCGAGGTGGAGACGAAAAGTGATACTGTCGAAGGAAGCCAAGAACAGAAAAAGAGTGTGACCGAGAAATTGACCAGACAAGAGTGAATCTTGGACTCGATTTTACTTGTTGCTAAAAACGAAGAGTGATAAAAGGCTGCAAGACAGACACCAAGCTGGGCTTCTTTCTGTTGAATTTTAAGTAATACTGAATTAGCTGCCTTACTAGGTGTTGTGGTGTTGCACTTGGTTGATGTTTGGCTGTATTAAAGTTGTTGAGTCACTAACTTTTGATCATAAGCCAAGCTGGCCCATTTCGATAGAAATTAGCTACATACATAGCCGCTAGGCTACATCTCAAGGTGATGTTAGAAATCTTGTTAAATAACACTGGGACAATGGTACTGGTAATTAAGTGCTCGTGTTAGTTGCTGTCTAGCTTTGTTGGCTACCTAAGCCACACCTGCCTGTCTGAAAGGACAAGTTGAATATTTGAATGTTGAAAATCACCATTTTTACAGTATTTATTCAAGAGTTATATCAATAAAGTTCCAACAAAACTAGTTCAAATCACCTTGATCCGGCCGTGTTATTGTTTACGAAATTCCAGGGTGGCTAAGTACAGCAGGTGCGTGTGTAAAAATACCCATGTCGTAATGTCCAATTATAGATTATTAGACTTTGGATTCATTGAAATCGGAGAAATGGCGATCAAATACCTAAATAAAATAAAGATCTGTGGCGAATCTTCATTTCATTCGGACAGTCATTGTATTTTTCTTTTGTATGGTACACATTAATAAATCACGAATGTTGTAAAATATTTCACAGATATTTTACAACTGTGCCAAACTCACTTACTGTTCGTTTTCATTCACAACATGATTGTCACCCTCATCATGTCTAACTTGTTTTCTTTCAGTTCATTTCGTCAAAAGAAAGTGAAAAAGACAACAATCCCAAAAAAGATAAGAGGACAAACAAAAACCAAACAGTCTTATGTAAAGAAAAGGAAACGCAAGTTCTTTCCAAAGTGGTTCAAAAAATAAGTTTTCTTTCACCTGGTGAGCACAATGTTTTCTAATATGTCTTTAAATACATTTATACTTCAAGTTTTACTTTTTTTTTTTTTAAAGATTTAACTTTATTTCCTCCAGAAGCTTTGAATTTGGGGGGAGTCTAACTTAAAATTGCATATCAAGTAATGGGTAATAGTTTTTGTTTGTTACAGTTAAAGTTTCAGTTTTACTGAAAAATTAAGAATCATTAAACCATAATGATTATCATAACTATACCTTCTTTTTGATAAATTTTGTTAACTACTTTCCTTTCATTGAAATAATAAATACATAGTAATAAAAAACATTATGTCAGGACAAGTGAAAAATCTTGCTGCTTGTCCAACTGGACATGTGGATTAAAAAGTTAAATGTCGAGCCCAGGCATGTTTACTTCAAGATAAGTAGTGATCTGTCACATGGCTAATGAGAAAAAAGGGACAATCTGACAGCAGAGTGTACATCTCTGCCAGTGTTATTTATGAAAGATAGGCTGTACATAGCCTTACATAGGCTGTAACCTTATCAGCGTTATCCCTGTCTCACAGATATTTGTAGTTTTTCCAGATGACAAAAGTCATCTAATCTCAGTCCCGTCTCAGGCTAGCATGCAAATAAAAAAATATATATAAAAATAAATAAATAAATAAATAAATAAAAATGCCACACGCACACATTTGTTCAGTCTTTATCAATATCATGTCAAATAAGTCTTGAAAGCTTGCAACAAACCTATCTCGGCTAGCCTGTAAAAAAAAAATTACATTGCTCAATGTGTATTATGGTTTCTTCAAGCTAAGGTGTCAAAGCAAAAAAAAAGAAAAAAGAAAAGGCTGTTTTCTAGATTTCAGCCGCAGTGACATATTTTCTCAGGTATGTGCCATTTTTTTAATTAATTTATTTATTTTTATACTGTATTCAACACTGATTTGCTGAGCAGCAAAAACTCACCTTATCCATATGTTTGGATGTAATAATGTCACTTAGTTTGATCTTTAATCTGGAAGCAAAACAACATTAATATTAACCAAAACCATGATAACCATGTTGTGTGAACACAGTAGAACAGAATCCCAGCTATGTTTTCAGTGCATCACCTGCCCATGAAATCATCCTTCATGTCCATGTCTTTGTCAAATACTTCTAATGACAAGTCCTGACCAGGGAGCTCAGTCAAAACCACCTGAAAAGAGGAATCTGTGAAATAAATAAAAATAACAACAAATTCTGATCTAGTGCAGCCCTAGACATCCCAGCATTTCTACCTCATACATCTCGTTCCAGGTGGGGTTGAGGTTTTCCTTAATCGCACGACTTTTAAAGGTGCTGCCCCCAATATTAATGATGATATAGGGGTCACTCTTCCCCTTCACCATGCCCCCCATCAAGTTGTCCTTGGGTATCAAATTCTGCCCCTCCAGCAGGTGAATACGCAGCACCCCCTATAGAGAGGAATCATGGATAAAATAGAGTGAACAATGTTTTTCAAAGCCCAAAAAATATTTGGCTTTGGTTTACCTCAGTGGCAAAACTGTCATGAATGGAGGTATGTTGTGGTCTTGAAGAAAGTGGATCATTTGTGAGAAGGGAGGAGGATACAGCACTTTCATCAATCCAGAGCACCTAAAAGACAAAATGCCATCAGACCTACTGCACATTAAATTCACATGTATTCATTTGACAGTCACTTTTACGAAAATCAGCACTTAATAAATAAACTGTTACCCCTGAACTTAAACCTCATTTTTAAACTCTTCTTAGATGGCTGATTTCAAGCGTGTGTGTGTGGTGGTGGTGGGGAGTGTCTAAATCAACATCTCTACGTACGGCAGTCATTTCATTCCAGTGTCTGTGCTAGAATTCCAACACAAGCACAACTCATTTTACTTAATTAGGTGCTCACAGGAACCAAATCTTATTTAACAAGGAAAGTATAAAAACCACTGCTGTGGTCATCACTATCCTCTCGCAATAGGACCAGTTCAGATGGCAAAAACAGTGCCAGTAGTACCTTAAATTTAATTGGAGTACAAAAAAGTCTATTCGTCATGCCAAAAGAATTAAAAAGTTCTGAGTCAGAAAAAGTAGGGTTCAATTCTGGCTTTACTGGAAGACAAACGTTCATAAAAACAAGGTCAAGCCGCAGACATTGGGGACAACAAAGTTACAGACTGGCAGAGGGCAAAAACAATTCTCCACGGACCAGGATGATCGTCAACTCCTTCAAATGTCACCTAACAACTGTAGGATGACATGAAGTAACCTACAAAAAGAGTCACAAATGGCAGCTGGGGTTAAGTGCACGGCAAGAATGGTTCGAAACAGGCTCCTCCGGGCAGGGTTTAAGTCATGCAAAGCTATAAAAAAAGCCCTTTGTTGATGAGAAGCAAAGAAGAGCCAGGCTGAGGTTTGTTAAAAACCATAAGGACTGGACCAGAGGGGAATGGCACAAGGTCATCTTCTCTGATGAGCCCAATTTTCAGCTTTTCCCATCACCTGGTTGTCTAATGGTTAGACGGAGACCTGAAGAGGCCTACAAGCCACAATGTCTTGCACCCATTGTGAAATTTGGTGGAGGATTGGTGATGATCTGGGGGTGATTCAGCAAGGTTGGAATGGGGCAGATTTTTGTTTGTGAAGGACACATGAATCAAGCCATGTCCAGCATTATCCTGGAAGAAAACTTTCTTCCTTCTGCTCTGACAATGTTCCTGAAGTCTGAGGATTGGGTTTTCCAGCACGACAATGTTCCATGCCACACAGCCTGATCAATCAAGGTGTGGATGGAGGACCACAAGATCAAGACCCTGTCATGGGTGGCCCAATCTACAGACCTGAACCCCATTGAAAACCTCTGGAATGTAATCAAGAGGAAGATGGATGGTCCCAAGCTATCAAACAAAGCTGAGCTGATTGAATTTTTGCACCAGGAGTAGCATAAAGTCACCCAAGAGTAACATAAAGACTGGTGGAGATGACAGTGTCCAGGGGTGGAGAGGATGGAGCAGGAATGTAGATTACCTCTGTCTTGCCTGGGTTCAGCTTCAGGTGATGGTTGTCCATCCAGTTCCATCATACAGGCAAGCAGAAATGCAAGCAGAGATCTGTGTGTCAGAGGGAGGAAAAGCAAGAAACAGTTGGGTGTCATCAACATAGCAGTGGTAGGATAGACCATGAGCAGAGATAATCGGGCCAAGAGACTGGATGTAGAGGGAGAAGACTGAACCTTGAGTGACACCAGTGGTAAGTGGGTGTGGTGCTGATACAGGCTGATACAGACCAGGCAACCTGGAAGGAGTGACCAGAAAGGTAGGACTTGAACCAGTCTAGGGCTGTCCCATAGAGCCCTAGAACTGATCAGGATGACCGGAGGATGGGGTGATCAACAGTGTTAAACGCAGCAGAAAGATCAAGGTGAATCAGGACCAAGGAGAGGGAGGCAACACGTGCTGCATGAAATGCCTCACTGATGGAGAGAAGCACAGTCTCAGATGAGTGTCTGGCTCAGAAGCTGGACTAGTGAGCATCCAGGAAGTTGTTCCATGAGAGAAAAGAGAAGTGGTTAGCAGCAGCACGTTTAAGTGTCTTTAACAAGAAGGGGAGAAGAGAAACAGGGTGGTAGTTCTGGATGACAGAGGGGTGTAATGTGGGTTTTGGTTTTTTAATTTATTTTATTTTATTTTTTTATTAAGCAGAGGAGTGATGTGGGTCTGTTTGAAGCAGGAGGGAAAGTATCCAGAGGACAAGGAGTTGACGAGAGGTGATAAATGGGAGGATGTCAGGAGTGATGGTCTGGAGGAGAGATGAAGGGATGGGGTCAAGGGCACAGGTGGTCAGACAGTGAGAGAGCAGGAGCTGGGAGACATCTGAAGTGGAAAGCGGGGGAAAGCAGAGAGCAAGGGGGAAGAGATGGGTGTGGAGGGTGTGGGATGGGGAGGCAGGTGCGGTGAAGTTGTAGATGGCTATGATCTTTTCCTCAAAAAAGACCACGAAGTCCTCTGCAGTGATGGAGGACTGAGGTGCAGCTGGTGGAGAGTTGAGGAGCGAACAGAAAACAGGTGACGGGGATTGGAGATGGAGGTATGAATTTTGGAGTGATAACTTGATCTTGGCTGATTTGAGTGAGGCTGTGAACTCAGCAAGGAGGGACTGGTAGTGGGACAGGTCAGCAGGGGCCTTGGATTTTCTCTGCTGCACGTAGACCAATTCTGTAGGTACGAAATGCTTCAGCCATCCAGGGACTTGGAGGGGAAGATCTTGCTGTCTTGGATACAAGAGGAGATAATGTGTCCAGTGATGAGAAGAGAGAGGAAAGCAGGGAGGATGCAGCAGATTCAGTGGGATTCACGCAGGGGGAGGGAGGCAAGAGAGGGGGAGCGGTGTTATGACGGACTGTAACAGTGGGGGTGGGGGGATGATGGGTGGAGAGGAAGAGGGAGGAAGAAGGAAATAAAGTGGTGGTCCGACAGATGGAGAGTGGCAACTGTGGGATCTGAGGCAGAGCAGTTTCTGAGGAAGACTAAGTCAAGAAGGTTGCCAGCTTTATGGGTTGGTGGAGAGTGCAGCAGGGAGAGATCAGAGGAGTGGAGTAGGGGAAGGCAGCAGAGTGGGAGGCTTCTAGGTGGAGGTTGAAGTCTCCTAGGAGCATCAGTGGGGTGCCATCTTCTGGGAAGGAGCTGAGTAGGATGTCCAGTTCATCGACCTTCTTGACTTAGTCTTCCTCGTCAAAGAAACATCCCACAGGGCCAGGAGGGCAATAAACAACAATGACAAAAAGGTTAACAGGAGAAAAGACTGAAACCGAGTGAAATTCAAAGGAGGAGATGGAGAGGTGTGAGAGCAGAAAAGGTGAGAACTTCCATGACTGAGAGAGCAACAAACCAGTGCCGCCACCACCACTATCAGACAGGCGGGGGGTGTGAGAGAAGAAGGTGGAGAGGGCTGCAGGTCTTGTGGTGTTGTCAGGTGAAATCCAGGTCTCTGTCAGTGCAAGGATGTGGAGGAACAGAAGGGAGGCGTGGGCAGAGATGAAGTCAGCCTTTTTGCAATGGTCTTAGTTTTTCCAGAGCTGTGTGTGTGTGTATAATGTATGTATGCACGCACACACGCGCGCGCGCGCACACACAGCTACGTTATTTTTTTTACACAATGTCTGGACTTTTGTTTCACAAGGCATGGGTTGACACATCGTAAACTGTGGTTCTCATTGGAAGAGCTGCAGTGCTGAACAGTCTACTGGGACAGAATACACTGTTCCAAGACTGGCCTCTCTCAAATAGACTTTCAGTCAGGTAACCTTTGCATGTGAGTTTGTCCCCTCTGAGTGAAGTGCAGGTTTAGGATTGTGATCCAGCAGTTCAGTAAACACTGAACGTAAAAGTCCCTAGTACATGGTTCTTTCAGGCTCCCATATGGAAACAGTTCCATGAATTAATTCACCATGCTTCCCCAAAAGCTTAGTGGGCTGGAGTTCCTGAAGACAGTGTTTCTCAACTGGTGGTTCACAACCCAAAAGTGGACCCTTTTAAGATATGGATCATGGACTACTGGGAAGAAATAAAAATGTTGCTACTTGCAAATGATAAAACATAACACGGAAAACCTTGGAAAAATATGACAATAAAGCAAATTATTGTTTCAAAAAAGGAAAAAATAATAATAATAATAAAGGAATGTCCCTCATAGCCAATGAAAAATCGCGTCCTGTTGTGCATCCAATCAAATTCTGTCAATTTTTGGTGCTAATTTATCTGTAAACAGTCAGTGCTGACATTGAAAAATGGAGTAAAACTCCTTGTCCCCGTAAAAGTCTGGAAAAACTATACAAGTTAAATGAAAATATGGCAAGTAATGTTTGTGAGGCAACAATGTGTTTTGTTTGAGTTATAGGCTGCAGAAAACATGAAGCCTTCAAAATTCATAAAGTCGGCTATATAGAGACAAAGCACTCGATCCATAAACCCAAGCCACCTGAATTTCTTCTTAAAGGAAAGTAATGGGGCCTGGATATAACAGGATCTGGATACATCTCAAAAAAGGATTGTGGCAGCGGGGGGTGTGATCAAGCCTCGGCCATGGGCAATGAGGAGTCCGGTAACATTTGATGAGTTTCACCTGTGTCTGATTACTGGTCATTTATTTATGTGCGTCTCTTGTGTTCTTGCAGAAGATGCTGGTAACCAGAGAGAGAGATGGAAGAAACACAGCACAGTGTCTGTGTGTGTGGGCACATGTGCACGTGTGTGTGTGGACGCGCGTGTGTGCACCTAAGAGTGCATAAAATAAAGTCACTGAAATGTTATAGTAAAGCAGAAAATAATAAAATGCAGCTTGTCAAGCATGTCTCCCACGTCCTCATTCCACACGAACCCTAGGAGTGCTACACTGCTGCTGAGACCAGGGAGTGAGGAATGCCATCGTGGAGTCCACACCAGTCACTGAGATCCTCCAGACTCTCATCAGCAACCACCAAACACAACATCAGGTCCATGCTGCACTTTGCACAGAACAGGAGCAGTGCTTCTGGGCTCTGCTCCAGGCACAGGATCGGCAGGTGATGTATAACCTGGTCCAGCTAGCGGTTACTCCAGCAGCCACTCCTGCAGATACTGTGGCCATCCCTATCCTTGCACCACGGAAGTGGGGTAAATTCCCCTAAAGCCTGCTCCCCAAACCTGTATCCCTCCCCATTTTCCCTCACCCCCTTGTGACTCCATTCTTATGCTACCAAGAACTCCTTCTCTCTCTTTCCACAGGTGGAACTGTCCATGTTCACCTGGAACAGAGTGGCAGTAAGTATTCAAGGGGATGCACATCAGGCCTTGGTGGACTTGGGTGGTAATCAGACTATGGTGTGCAGACAAAAGCTCACAAGACAAAAGCTCACACCCTGAATGAAAAAAGAGAGAAAAGCTCACAATCATTTTAATTTTTTTATTATATGCAAACATATACATATCACAGGTATTACATATCACATGCATCACAATAGAAATATATTACATGTCACAGATATTGTGTACAGATTCACTCTCGGTGGATGCAGTGCCCAACTGCACTGAGGAAGTCTGCCAGTGATCTTCGTTCAGCTCAAAGTCCTGGCAGAGGATCTGAAGGCGCTTCTGTAGCTCCATGTGGCATTGTTTGCACTTTTTGATGACCTCCCCTGGTGTGCAGCTACTTGTACCTGGTGTGCTGCAGTAGCTGTGTGCTTACTAAAGCATAGTCCCGATGGAGTCCATCTACTGCAGTCCAGAAGGATGGATGTTGATGCCTGATGAGCTGCTAAAAGGAGGTATTCCAGCCCTCACAAGCGTTGTTTGTCCTATCCTGTCCATTGAAAGTAACTTGGTGCACATTCCAGATGGGTACACCGAACCGTGGTGGAATGTTCCGGACGTGTAGTGGTGGTGGAGCTCCAGGCTGCACTTGTCCTTGTTGAACACATCGAAAGGTTCCGGTAACATACATGGAATCAAAGTAATCGACTAACTCCTCCATCCCTTCTGGTATGTGCTCCCTCAGATATCCCATGCCATCCTGCACCTTGTCTTCTGGAAAAAAGGCCAGCCCATCCAGTATCCCACAGAAGTCTTCATCACTGCGGTACAGTTCAGTCTTTCCCAGTGTCTGAATCTTCTTCCACGTGCTTTGAGACAGGTGGTAAAAGCACCCCTGTGCTGTTACTTGAGGTCCAAGTTCCAGGGCTACTACCTGAATAGCTGCCAATTTGAAGTCAGTGATGACCACATGGGGGTCTGGGTAGATTTGCATGGTCTCCATCTTGTTGAGCACTGCTTGAAGCATCTGTTAGTAAATCTGTGTACTTTTCCCAGAAAGGAAATCGCAGACTCTCCAAAGTGGGCATGGATCACATAGAGTTATTCAAAGACACTTGGGCTCATGGCATAGTTACCGTCCCTGAACCAAGTGTCAGCCTGGCCTGGTTCTTAAACTCTGAGAATATGTGTGATTCAAGAGGTGTAAAATGAGGTGTGATTGGTGAGGACAAATGAACATGGGTAACAGCTCTAGAAGGTTACCTGACTAAAGCTTTGTACTTAAGTCTGATTCAAGAGGTGCGATAAGTGTGAAAACTTAACTTGGCTTGGACATAAAAGCTTTGAAATTATGTCAGTAATGTTTGTTATTCTTTTTTACAATAAATTAATAAAATTACTTTTAGTTGTGAGCTTTTGTCTCTTTTTTCATTAAGGGTGTGAGCTTATATCTTGTGAGTTTTGTCTTGTGAGCTTTTGTCATGGAATCTCAGACTACAGTTCATCAAAGCCTGATTCAATGCAGGGCACTGGGAAATGCACAATTAGTGAAGGTGAACTGTGTACACAGGAATGTTCACAAATATCCGCTGGTGCCCATCAAGATTCAATTTTGGGGAGAAGAGCATAGTGTGGAGGTGGCTGTTGATCCTTGCCTCACCCATCCACTGATTCTGGGAACAAATTAGCTGGGGCTTCGGTGGAAAGAACATATTTCTGGATGGGTCCTGCTGCAGCGACTCTTGGGGGGTGTATTCCAATGCAGCATTATCTAGAGAAGTGGTCCCAGGGCCATCTGCATCACCTCTGTGTAAGGGGGATAAGGAGGATGGGGAGGGCTCTGCCCCTCCACGTTCCACAGGGATTTCCCTTCAGGATTTCCCATTGGAGCAGTCACAAAATGAACCAAAGGGAATTTAAGGAGTGCAGCATCATGTGGTTTACAGAATCATGGTTACGCCAGGATATCTCCAACCACAACATTTCCATTGAGGGCTTTCAAACTATATGGGCGGACAAAGACAGCCTCAAGAGTGGTAAGTAAAAAGGAGGGAGGCTTGCTGTTCTTGTTAACCGATGGTGCAATCCTGGTCACATTACAATCAAGGAATGGATTTGTTGCCTGGACATTGAACTGTAGGACTCCATCCATATTATTTACCCAGAGAAATGTCTCATGCTATCATCATGGTTGTCTATGTCCCAGCCTCGTCCAACCCAACATTGATATGTGATGTCATTCATACCACCATAGGTGGACTCCAAACTAAACACCCGAATGCCCTAATTATAATTTTGGGTGACTTTAACCATGTCGCCCTGGACAAAACTCTGCCAAACTTCACCTAGCATGTGAATTGTCCCACCAGAGAGGAGAAGACCTTGGACTTGCTATATGTTAATGTTAAGGATCCATACAGCACTTCCCCTCTCCCCCCTTCTGGGTAGATCAGAGCATAACCTAGTTTACCTTAACCCCTGCTATGTGCCCCTAGTGAAAAGACAGCCTGCGATAACAAGAACAGTAAGGAGGTGGTCACAGGAGGCCTATGAGACACTTCAGGGTTGTTTTGGGACAACAGACTGGCAGGCACTATGTGAGCCACACGGACAGGACATTGAGGTTATGTCAACTTCTGTGTGGACTGCATTGTCCCAGAAAAGACTGTAATTTGTTATTCAAATAATAAGCCTTGGGTAACAATAGACATAAAGGACGTTTCTCAATGCCAAGAAGATAGCTTTTAGAGCTAGCAATAGGGAGAAGTTTAGGACTAAGTTTAGGACAGAGCTGAAAGTGAAGATCAGGGAGGCTAAGGAGAAGTACAGGAGGAAAATGGAGTGGAAACTCCACCAGAATGACATGAGAGAGGTATGGAATGGCATGAAGACCATCACTGGTTTCAGAACGACTGGTGGCAGAGTGGCTGAGGATGGGCTGGATAGGGCCAATGAATTGAACCTGTTTTTCAGTAAATTTGATTCAGTGTCTCTTGCCCATCCTCCCTTGACCCATCTGCTGTTTGCTCAAGAGCATCATCAACTCCACAATCAACACCTCCACCTCTCCCCGACTTCCAAATGGCTCACCATTGTCAAGTGATGGCATTACCTGTCTCCCCTCCCCTCCCCTCATTCTCTCCTGGAGTGGTTGTCCTGGGAAGCCATGTCCTAAAGGTTAGAGAAGCAGTTTTGGGACCAAAAGATCACCAGTTCGATTTCATGGACCAGCAGGAATGGCTGAAGTACCCTCGAGCAAGGCACCTTAATCCCAAATGCTCTGGCTATGTTGTATGTCGCTCTGGATAAGTGTGTCTGCTAAATGTAATGTAATCTAATGTCATTGCTCATATAACATAACTACACCCCCTTCACTTGAAATGTCTCCACTCATGAAAGATTGCTGGCCCTGATTGCATCAGCCCCAGGGTGCTCAAAGCCTATGCCCCGGCTGTGTGGAATGCTTCATCATGATTTCAACATGAGCCTAAATCTTCAGAAGGTCCTTATGATGTGGAAGATATGCCTCATCCCAATGCTGAAGACACCGTGCCCCAGTGGCTCCAAGGATTATAGGCTGGTGGATTTGACATCTCACACCATTAAGACCCTGCGGAGACTTGTTCTGGACCAGCTCCAGCCCATGGTCAGACCATTCTTGGACCCTCTCCAGTTCACCTAACAGCCCTGACTTTGAGTTGAGGACACCATAACCTCCTGCTTGACCACACCTACTCCCACCTGGACAAACTGGTGAGCACTGTGAAGGTAATGTTCTTTGACTTCTCCAGTGCTTTCAACATCATCCAGCCAGTGCATCTGGGTGAGAAGCTGATGGTGATTTAATGTGGAGGACCTCCTCATGGCCTGGACTGTCAATTACCTGACAGGCAGGCCATAGTATGTACACTTACAACACCGTGTGTCAGATAATGTGGTCAGCAATACTGTGGCACCACAGGGGACAGTCCTCTCTCCCTTCCTGTTTACCCTCTAAGCCATGGACTTCAGCTATCAGACAGAATCCTGCCATCTTCACAAGTACTCTGATGACTCCGCTATAGTTGGATGTATCAATACGGATGATGAAGCTGAGTGGTGTGAGGCTGAGAGGTAGCGGTGGAAAACTGTTACATGGTGTGAGCGGAAACATCTGCAGCACAGTGTGATGAATACTAAAGAACTGGTGGACATGAGAAGGAACATGGCACTGGTGACCCTTGTTTCCATCCATGGGGACATTGTGGAGGACTACAATTACCTGCGGGTACATATTGACAATAGACTGGACTGGACTAAAAATACAGAGGCCATATACAAGAGAGGCCAAAGTCGTCTCTACTTTCTAAGAAGGCTGAAGTCCTTCAACATCTACAGGAATATGTTGATGTTTTCTGAGTCTGTGGTACCCAGTGCTCTCCTGTATGCTGGGGTAGCAGGCTGAGGGCACCAGATGACAACAGACTCAATAAACTGATCCACAAGGCCAGTGATGTGGGAGTGGAGCTGGACTCTAGAGATGGCGTCTGAGGGGAGGATGCTGGCTAAACTGTGTATTGTCCTGGTCAAGATCTCCCACCCACTCCATAATGTGCTGGCCAATCAACTTTCAGTGAAAGACTCATTCCCCCCAAGATGCACTACAGAGCACCACAGGAGGTCATTCCTGCCCATGGCCATCACTCTTTTCAACCTCTCCCTCAGAGGCTCAGATACTCAGTAGACAATGGATTGTTCAATACTGCACCTGTGTAATAATTCCATTGTACTGCATCCATCCCCACTGTACCCATGTTCAATAATTACATATCACGATTGAGTACCTCACTCGATGTGCAATACCTGTTATAACTTCTATGTACCTTTCGCTATTATTTTAGTATTGTAACGCCTTCTAGTGGCAGGATGTGACGCACAATGACAACAGGAGTGAAGTGCAGAAAGGATTTTTTTTAATTGTTAAATTGCCTCGTGGAATGAGCTAGTTGGCATGAAAGTGAGGTTCCAAATTTTTTTGGGGGGGTGGTGGTGGTATTAGAAGATCCCAGGAGGTTAGGGGTGATGAGCAGCTTCTCTTAGCATAAGGAAGCAACTTTGTCATCCTTCCAATGAGGGAGTGCATTGTCCAAACTGGTTTCTAGTAAACAGAAAACACAGAGGTTCAGAACAGGCATTTGGGGGATGTACTCACTTGATATGTGGCGCATAGCCCTTATATGCTCTGTCACAAGCTCCTGGAGGGTGAATACAGACGCCATAATTAGAGTCTGCCAGCCACACTGCATTTGGTCACGCCTCCCCGTGTGTGTGTGTGTAGGGCGCTTTGTTCTGCTGGTGGTGCTGAGCTGTCGCTGTTTGATTTCAGTGCGGTGAGTGGGGCGCTGTCTTTTTAGCACCATGGCAGCTATGCAGCAAGGCGTGCCTGCAGAGAGGGAGAAGACGACTGTCAGCCTGCTGTTGTTACATGACTTATGCACAATAATTGTAACAATAACTGTACAATAACTTTCTTTGCTTTACTTTATTATTATTATTGTCTGTAACATACTTTTTTTATAATTTATTTCTCTACTTGAGTCTGAGGGCGTCACTGTGGTCCAGTGGTTAGCACTGTCACCTCACAGCAAGAAGGTTCTAGATTTGAAACTCATGGCTGACGGGCCTTTCTGTGTGGAGTTTGCATGTTCTCCCTGTGTCTGCATGGGTTTCCTCCGGGTGCTCTGGTTTTCCCCACCGTCCAAAGACGTGGTTAGGCTAACTGGCTACTCTAAATTGTCAATAGGTGTGAATGTGTATGAATGGTTGAGAGGAGAAAATATCTATAGTAATCCAGTAGAAAGCAATGAGAAACCACTACTGTAATTCTTCCCTTGAAACTTTTATGACTGGAGCTGACAGAGTGGCACATCACTGTAGTGATATGCCAAATAGATAGACTTGAGTGTGAGCAGTTACAGATGTACTCAGTTTCCCCTCAGGATTGTTAAAGTATTTCTGATTCTGAACTTCTGAGGCATGCTTTTGACCAAGTGAGAGTAATGGTCAAAACTTCCAGCCTAACGTTGCACTCTCCCACCTGTATTTTTCTGCAATTAAAGATTGCATTGTGCTGTTGAATGACACAGGACACTCACACAGGAGAGGAAATTACCCTGAGACCTGAAGAGTCGTAGGAGACTTTTATTCCATGTGGTTCATCATAATCCCATGACAGGCCATTTAGATTAAGATACAACACTGAACCAACTCATGGCTCATTTCTGTTGGCCAGGAATTTGTGGGGATGTTTGCAGGTGGTGCACAACATGTTGCTAATGTCAGCTGGTGAATCCACCGGCCACCCCAAAAGCACCATTGTGCGCCTTACCAGTGATCGAGATCCCTTTCAAAAGAATTGGCATAGAGCTCATCGGGACATTAGATCTACCTGCATAAGGGTATCATTTTCTGTTAGTGGATTATGCAGCACAGTACATGGAAGTAGTGCCTCTACGTGGATCATGCATTGGTATCTGTCTCTTCAGCCGTTTAAGTTTGAGGTGGTCCACAGACTGGGGGCACAGATGGTGGTGGCTGATTTACATCTCCCACCAGGGGGAGTCTGCTGTAGGCTAGACACTGTGCCAGCCTGAGTCAGGCAGTGGTGATGTATGTGGCATCGGGGCATGATCGTAGGTTGTGGGCGGTAAGGAATCAGAACCGGCAGGTAATTTGTGATAAGTTTCACCTGTGTCTGATTATTGGCGGTTTATTTACGTGCGTGTCTTGTGTTCTTGCAGAAGAAATCAGTGATTAGAGAGAGGGAAGAAACCTAGCACCGTGTGTGTGTCTGTGCGTAAGAGTGCATAAAATAAAGTCGCTGACAAGCGATAGTAAAGCAGAAACTAATAAAACTCACCTTGAGTTGTCAAGCCTGTCTCACGCTTCCTCATGCCACACAAACCCCATGCATGCTACAATGATTAAAAGCATGTGCACTGTTCAGGAGCAAGCACTTCGTGCATCATAAAAGCTCCCTCATTGCATTTCAAAATGCAAAAAGACTTGTACAGTTACAGAGGATCTTGTTTTACCCACTGCTGTTGACGTGGCTAGAGAGCTTCTTGGCACAAATCTGCCACAAATCAATTCAAATAAAATCTCGATCTCAAATGACACCATACAGAAGGGAATACAAGAGAATATAGAGGTAATGCGCATTAAGGCAAGTGACTGTTACGCACTCAAACTAGACAAATCAAAAGATGTCTGGTCATGTCATCCTGTTGGTGTCATTTCAATTTGGTGATCATGTCATTACCAAAATGAAATCACATCCTCAGGTTTCCCACAGATTTGTGCAGGCTAGAATTTCAGCGCTGTTTTTGTTGAATCTCACTTTTATATTTATGCATTTTTTAAATAGTTTTCGTATTGAGCTCACAATTTATTACTTAAAATTAGTCTCAGAATTTGTTTTATTTGTTTGGTTAGGTAAATTGCACTTATTCAGGATTGTGTATGCACTTGTATAGAGGTCCATTTTCATATTTTTGTCATGTGAGTAATTAATTTTACCCATGATTAAGCATGTGCATTGCATTGAATAAACTGATATTTTTCACTATGTACTTATGAGGTACAACTTTAACAACTTTAAAAAATTGAATTATTTTCTGTTATCTGAGATAGTAAATGATTATTATCCAACTTTATACACGTTGTTTATTATATGGAAGTAAATGAATTGCATATTAATTTTGCATAATGGTGTTAATACAAATACTGTAATTATCCATTACAATGCATAATTATTTGTATTAATAATACCATTATGCAAATTTAATATGCGTTTCTTCATTTACTTACATATGATAAACAACTTGTGTAGTGTTGGGTCACGACTGATTGTCCAACATTTAAATGTGGGTCCTGAAGTAAAACCACTTGAGAACCACTGCCTTAAAATGTCTGCTTAAGAGCCCATGCAGAAGTGCATCACATCAAGACAAATTGTGTGAGAACTGCATGCCTTGGTGACATGCTCATCTTGCATGATTTGGTGGCCAGATGGTTCTTGTGGTGAAACCCTCAGTTTCTGCCAAAAGTTATATCATTCATTTAGTTAGCCTAATATATTCTCTACGGCACTACTTGGACTGGTCACATAAGAAAGACTTGGAGAGTTCTCCTGTGTGAACAAAGACAGGTCCACTGGGTGAAGTACATCATTGCTATGGCTTACAGAAAAGCAGGAAGCTAGGCAGCTATTGTGACATGCCACTCTCAGATGTGTGTGTGCATTCCAGGAATTCTGTGCAACTGTGACCTGTGCATCACTGCTGTGCCCCTTTCAGTTTCTACACGTTTAACATTGCCCATGTCAGTTGTGTGAATGCAGCAGTTATTTCTGATCATATTTCCAGTCAGTCCTAAAATGGTTTGGTTTCTCATAACATTTTCCAGGTCATATAAACTGTGTTGGCAATTAAGTGGGTATGTAATGGTGGTTATATACACTCACCAGCCACTTTAATAGGAACTTGTTCTTGATTCTAAGATTCCTGTTCTTGGTTGGCAGGCGTGGAACCTAATGTGGTCTTCTGCTGTTGCATTCTGAGATGCTTTTCTGCTCACCATGGTTGTAAAGAGTTGCTATGAGTTTCTATATCCTTCCTGGCAGCTCAAACCAATCTGGTCATTGTCCTCTGACCTCTCTTATCAACAAGACGTTTCCACCCACAGAACTGTCACTCACTCAATGTGTTTGTTTTTCGCACCATTCTGTGTAAACTCTAGAGAATGTTGTGTGTGAAAACCCCAGGAGATCAGCAGTTTCTGAAATACTCAAACCAGTCCGTCTGGCACCAACACCTACGCCACAGTGAAATCACAATTGTGAGAGATCACAATTTTTCCCATTCTGATGTCTGAAGTGAACATTAACTGAAGCTCTTGATTTGTATCTGCATCATTTTATGCATCTGCTTCATTTTCTTCTTTCCTTACTAGCCATTAACATGTGAGAATGTGATCGTACAACATGGCAGTTTGTTTCAGTTTATACACATGCACATCTTTAAAATTCCTCCTTACCTTTCAACATCTATTTGAGCAATGCTCTTGAATCCATCAGTTCGACGAACATCTGGAAACGTCTCCGAAGATGATTAATGTGGATTTAAAGCTGAGGTGTCTTCACATTTTATGAAAGGCAGCATAATCCCATTTCCACTTTAAAGCACTGGAGGACTGTAGGGACTCCACAGAGAATGGTAGCAATTTACAAGCTTGGGGTCTCGCATCCTGACCTGTTTCTGTTCATTTGTGTCAGTCGACAGCAGAGAAAAGGGTTCTGAGAGACCACCTTTTGAAGTCATGGTATGAGCTGGTTCTGCAAACCCAGAGTTCATCTCTCATTTCCTCTCTATGCATCAGCATTTTGACACCTGCTAACCTTAGTCTGCGATCAAGCCGAGCCTTGTGACACTTCTCAGCAGTTTGCATTGAGGAAGGCAGGCAGGAAGGGGACAGCGAGGTGCTGTGTGTAGTGTGAGAGGGTTTTATGTGCATGCTGAAATGTTTTAATAAATAAATAACCTGGAACGTTTGGAAGCTAGGTACAGCCCATGGAGGAAACAGACAGAAGTAAGATCCAGGAAGTTTGCTTTTGTACATCCTCCACCTGTTTTCTTTATTGCACTCATTTTACTCATAGAACAGCTTATTTCTCTCAGGACGTCATTAAGAACACTGGTTAGTACTCCATACAAATTATTTAGAAGGGTGCACATACATTAAATAAACAAGACCATCATTGATGGCCGTCATGCCACATCCATGCCACATCAATGTGGTGTGGCATGGAGGTGATCAGTCTGTGGCACTGCTGAGGTGTTATTGAAGCCCAGGTTGCTTTGATAGTGGCCTTC
>JAOANJ010000023.1:19364029-19375073 GCA_026413345.1 Ariopsis seemanni | reverse complement strand
CTTTAACTTTTCCAGCCTCTTATTGCCCCTGTCCCAACTTTTTTGAGATGTGTTGCTGTCATGAAATTTCAAATGAGGCAATATTTGGCATGAAATTTCTAAATGTCTCACTTTGGACATTTGATATGTTGTCTATGTTCAATTGTGAATACAATACCAGTTTTTGAGATTTGTAAATTATTGCATTCCATTTTTATTTACAATTCGTACTTTGTCCCAACTTTTTTGGAAACGGGGTTGTATATTATTGTTAAAATAATCGTCTTTAAAATTAGTCTCCAATGTGAGGAAGTAAAGCAATGGTCTACTCGCTATTTGGCTGTTCTCCTTTCAATCATCCACTCCACGATCTGTTGTTATATGATTAAAATAGACATTTATTTTACATCACAGAACATATTGAAATTAAATGCAAGATTTTTACTATCAGAAAACTGTGCCTCCATTGCTCGTCAGGCATAGTTTTTGTCTTAAAGTGACAGTACCAATTTAGTAAGAAATGATACATAACAGAAATATGAACTTCAACCTTCAAAAACCTTTGTCTGTACACTTAGTAGACTAGTAAATTACTGTAATGCAACAATTGCATGCCATCCACACCAGAATCTGTCACCGAGCACTCAGAGCATACAAACATGGATGACACAAACGCCAGTTCCTAGCAATCATCATGAACTCTCACACACAAGTTCTCCCACATACTAACCACACACACATGCATATCATCTCACACCACTCCAGAGACTTGAAATGGACTCCATATACACGCACCCATTGCAAAGCAACCCTCAGTACTGCTACTGATTCTTTGGTTTTCTGAGCTATAGATTTCTGATCTCTGGTTTCTGATTATCTCCTTGCCTGCTCTGACCTGTTCGCTAATGCCTATCTGTGCCTGTTTGACCTTGAACTTTTTAAATTTGTCTGCCTATTTTTTGCAAAGTAAATGAACTGAACTGCACCTGCATCTGTGTCTATCCTGGAGTGGCTATGACAGATTACTTCACCATCCATCATGGATACATTGATACAATGGATTCAGAAAGCCTCTGTGGTGCGGTCTCTGACAAGGGATGCCATCTTCGTAATTTGGAGCAGTGGCTCCAGGAGATGACTGCACATATCTTGCAGCTCGCAGCAGCCCTCACCCATGTCACCACCCAGCTTGCCATGCCAGCAGCTCTGTCAGGTCCCATCACACCTGGACAATCTCTTGTCACCCAACCTAACATGTTTGGAAGGGAAGCCCACACAGTGCTGGCGTTTCCTCCTCCAATGACAGCTATACTTTGCTGTAGCAGGAATATGCATCTGACCAATCCAAGATTGTGCAGTTCCTCGGCATTCTCAGTGGCAAGGCACTCAGCTGGGACACTGTGGTCTGGGAGAAAGGTGGCACACCCCATCATCATTTGAGCATTTCACCCTGTTTAGATGCATGTTTGATCATGCACCAGAGGGCAAGGAGGTCAGGGAGTGACTGCTGGCCATGAAGCAAGGCAGGAGATGAGCAGTTGAGTATGCTTTGCAGTTTCACATGATGGTGGCAGAGAGCAGCTGGAACAAGTCTGCACTAAAAGCTGCTTTCCACCAGGGCCTGAGAAACATCATCCTCACTGAGCTGTTGTGTCAAGATAATGAAGCAATACTTAACTCCCTTATCAAACTGGCCATCTGCCTGGACAATCTGCTTCAGGACTGCAACTGACACCTCCTTACTGCATAGCCTGCCACCATGCATCACTTACCTGAGCCCATGCAGATTGGTCATGCTCATCTGAGTCCAGCAGAGTGAGAGAGACAGAGGTGGGAGGGGTTATGCTTATGCTTTTACTGTGGAGACTCCAGCCACTACATTGCCTGCTCTCATACATGGAGAGGAGCCAACACCCCTTGCCACAAACTCAACCAAAATAACCAGGACCTCTCCTCTAGCCCTTGTAATGAATATGAACTCCTTTCTCTCCCTTTGACCATTTGTATTACAAGCTCAAATCATGCACTCAGACAATACCTATGTCATTCCAGTGCTTTTCAATTCAGGAGCAGCAGTCAACTTTATCGACCAAGCAACAGCCATCTAGCTCAAGTTGCCCCTAAGTTAGTAACGTGCACTGAGAATTTATCACTCTCCTGGTCACTATCACTCCCAAATGCCCCCTCATTCTGGGCCTACCCTGGCTGCAACCTCACACTCCCCAAATTTCCTGGTCAGAGGGAGATAGTGTGTGGTCTAGACACTGGTCTCTGCCACTGCCTGCAATGCACTTATCTGTCTTTCACTACCACCATCATCAAATGTCCTGACCAACACTGCCCCATGTCCTTTAGCACCCTATGGCCACTACCAGTACAGGGTCTTGCCTTATGAGCTCTCTTGCACCCTCTTGGTGTTCCAGGGCTTTATTAATGATGTGCTGAGCAATATGCTGAGGAAGACTGAATATCTTACATTGACAATATTCAATCTGCTCCTCCTCCCACAAGAATCATATAAACCACATCAATGAAGTGCTGTCTCATATTTGGAAGAGCCCGCTTTATGTCAAGGATGAGAAGTGTGAGTTTCATTTGTGCTTAGAAAAATTATTGGTATAGGCACTATATAAATAAAGATTATTATTATTATTATTTATTCATTTTCCCACCCTCAACTTCCTGGGGTACATCATTAGCCAGGAGGCCATAATCATGGATAATATCAAGGTGAGAGTCATGATGAAGTGGTCTATTCTTCTCAAGATCAAGGACTAGCAGTGATTCCTAGGTTTCACTAATTTCTAAAGGCGCTTCATTAGAGGGTTCAACTCAATTGCAGCCTCATTCACAGCACTTCTGAAGAAAGGCCCCAAAAGGCTTTCATGGAGTACTGCCACTGTGGGGGGCATTTCACAAACTCAAGACCATGTTCACTATGGCACCTAGACTACATCATCAAGACCTGACCAGGCGATTTGTAGCAGAGGTGGACACCTTGGAAACAAGGGTGGGAGCAATTCTATTATAGTGCTTTGGCGAAAAGCCTAAAATGCATCCTGTGGCTTTCTTTTCCAGAAAACTCTCCCAGGCAGAACAAAACTATGACATTGGTAACTGGGAACTACTGGCTGTGAAGCTCAGGCTGGAGGAGTGGAGACACTGGCTGGAGGATGCCACCCATCTGTTCACCATTCTCACAGATCATGCAAATCTGAGGTGCCTCCGCACCACCAAATGTCTGAATCCTCACCAAGCCTGTTGACCCCTTTACTTTACCCATTTTAATTTCACCCTATCATACCATCCTGATCCAAGAATGCTAAAATCAGCTCCCTGCCCCACGTTTCCCCATCAACAACCCCCATCAGGCTCAGAATCCATTCTCCCGTACTCCTGTTTTATCCATGTTATCACTTGGGATTTCATCAGGGAGATCGCTAGCACATGCCTGTGCCACATCCCTGCTGCTTGGTCTCACCTAGGTGCTTTCCCAGCTCTGGGGTGGCTCATAATGTGGGCCCATACCATGCCAGCTACTGGACATTAAGGCATCCACTGAACACGCAATCTGCTCTATGTCCTCTCTGGTGGTTGAACATGTGATCTGCCATTCATAAGTATATCACCTCTTGCACATCCTGTGCCCAAGCCAAGATCCTCCAATATGCCACTGCCCTGGTCCCACATTGTGCTGGAATTTGTCACCAACCGACCCAGCTCTCTTGGCAGCACAGTCATCCTAGTCGTCCTGGACCGATTCTCATAATTCTTGCATGCACTGTGGCATTTCAGAGGACATCATCATTGATGGGGGCCTTGTTCACATCTCAGATACGATCCAGTTTCATAGTGAACTTCATGTCTGGCTACCATGCCCAGTCCAATGGACAAGTAGAACATGCCAACCAGGAAACTGGGTGCTTCTTGAGGACTTTCTGCTCAGGGAACCAGGGGACTGGGTCAGGTTTCTCCTGTGGGCGGAATACACCCAGAATTCCTTGCATCATTCTGCCATATACACCTCACTCCCTTTCAATGTGTGCCAGCTGCTCCATTCTGGTGGAATGCCAGCCCCACCAAATCGTCCACTGTAGATGATGAAAAAGTGAGCAGGTGTGGGAACGCAAGTCCTGATGCTTGGAACAGGTGGACCAATTACTATGTGTTAGTGTACAATGACGACACGAGTTTTAAACGAACTTCAAACTTTACTGAGCCATATTCACATTACAACCATTCCAATCTTCTCGAATTGCACGACTACCCCCCAGGGGCGCACATGCGCATTAACAGTTAACAAACTCCCCCTTTTTCTTTAAAGAAAAATAAACTCAAGTATATTACTGTTCAAAGAGCAAAAAAAAAAAAAAATACTGCCTTCATATTTAGAGTCCATTAAACTGTTGTCTTGTTCTCTTATTCCTTGAGGTGCCATACACCTTCGCTGAAGGCCTTTAGGAGGCGGAGAGCTGACGTTCCTTTCTTTGTCAAGCAGTCAGCAAGCTGGTCTTTGGTCGCTGACCACATGATGTGTCGAATGACTCCGGACTGGATGAGCTCCTTGACATTGCTAATTTCAAGCCGTAGTCTCTTCTCTGTGACTGGTTTGGTTGACTTTACAGCATCCAGGAGTGAGTGATTGTCAGTTATACATATTATAGGTAAGCCTCTGTGCTTGCAGTCACCTACAGTAAGTTCTGAGTAGAGTGTGGCCAGAAATATTGCATTATCAATGCCATCTGCAAGGGCCAGCGTCTCCCCTGCAAGAGTACTTCTCACCACTCTTCTTATTCTTTTTGATTGCCAGCATATAGGTGAGAATCTTCCATTCTCTCCCATGAGCATGATTAGATGACCACCCTGAGTGCCACCATCAGGCAGGTTGCCCATTGACGAATCACTGAACACGACAAGCTGTAAGGAACTGTCCTTGCCTAGGTGCTGGAATTTCAGGGTCACTTCATCAGATTTGAGTTTTTGGATCAGTTTGTTTACAGAGTGCAGAGTTTGAACAGTAGCAGCTTTCATACTGGAGGCTAACATGGATACATCACACATTGCATCTGGCCTTGTTTGTCTTGCCACCCACAATATTTGGCCAATTTTTGATCTAAGCATGTCAATTTCTTGATTTGTTAGGGGAGCATCTCGCTCAGCAGCTCTAGCCGGGTTCACTGGAATGGGCTGGAGGTTCTTAATGTACATGCTCTGCTGTACCTGTACTGTGTCATTCAGAGAAGAGAACTCCATTCCAATATAGCTGAAGGTGTTGTGCTCTTCCCGTCCAACTTGGAAAGCTGTTTTTAACTGTGGTATGATTTTTGTGGCAAACCTTTCAGAACCTCCCCAGATAAAATCATCCACATGACAGCCGAGTACTCCCATGACATTGGAGGAGTCTTCTAGCCAGTAGAAGACTGCTGGATCAACTTGTGACACAACTGCTCCCAGCTGATGCATTGTGTCCTTTACTTTATTATACCAATAAAGAGAGGCATCTGCTAGTCCATAGACACACTTCTTCAGTCTCCACAGAACGCCTTGGCTTTGAGCCTCTGGTGGTGGACGAATGTAGATGTTTCGAGTCAATTCTTTGCCTTGCAAAAAAGCTGCTTTTATATCCATAGAATTTAATTGCCATTTCTTTTGACATATGACAGCCATGATCATTCTTAGTGACTCTGAGGCACATGTTGGGGAATCTTTTGGGAGTTCTTGAATATGCATTTCCTCAAAACCTCTGGCGACTAGTCTAGCTTTAGGTGCGACACCATCAGTGGTTTCTTTCAGTGTACACACCCACCTTGTGGAGATGCATTTCTGTCCTTCATCTTTCACTTCCTCAAAGACATCATTCTTCTTCCAGTTGCATAACTCTGCTTGTTTTGCAGCATCAAAGATATCGTCATCCACCATCATAGTGTCCTCTGTACTGCGTTCCTCAGATAAGACAGTGTGCTCTGCTGGTACTGTTTGAACATTGTCCATTTCACCCAGATTTACTGAGCCTGTGGAACCAGCAAGGTCCCCAGATCCACTGAACTGTACATTGTACCAGTTTCTGTGTTTTCCAGTGGCCTTCCCTGCACGACCTAGAATCGTTCCTGTTAATGTTTGTCCACTTTCTCTATCTGTGTATGTTACTGTTTGTCCAGCTTTGAGTCGCAAATCTCCATGTTTTGTGAGTGTTTCAGTCTGTACTGTGTCAGCATTCGGTCTGTTTTCAGGAGCAAGTGGAGCGGCTACAGCATGATTTTCTGATGCGGGCGAGTCATGCGTATTGGTCTCTTCCCCACTGTCAGTTTCGTCATCCTCGTGGTTAAGTCCAGAATCCGGCAATGTTTGTTTGTCAGTCACCTCTTGCTGAATGTCCATATCTTCTAGCACTGTTTGTTGGGCATCAATCTTTCTCAGTCTGGTGTGATGCACACGAACATAGGTGCCCCCATGCCTTACAAAGACTACCACACCATCTTGGCCGATGACCACCCCTGGACCTTTCCACTGTGGGCAGTCAGCTCGTTTGTAGTATACTTTGTCCCCAGTTTCGTATCGATCATCATTGGCTCGCAGTTGTTTGCGAAGGGCTCGTTTGATCCTTTCAGAGCACTCTGCTTCTGTGAATGCTCGGCGTGCTGCATGCAAAGTTGTAATATGCTGAGCGATCCAGGTATTCATTGTAGGGCTTTCAAGTGCTGGTGGCTTATCAGTTAGAACTGACGGCATGTTGGGATTTTGTCCAAACACCAGTTGGTATGGACTGTAGCCATGCACATTGTGCAATGAGTTCTTTGCCATCAAGGCCCAGTCTAGAGCCACTGACCAGCTGCATTCATTTTCCTTTTTCACTTTCAACAGGATGTCGGTCAGGGTGTGGTTATGCCTTTCCAAAAGGCCATTGCTCCATGGGCTATAGGCTGCAGTGGTTTTTAGTTCAATGTTGAATTTTTCAGCCATGTCCCTCATTTCTTCATTGTTAAATTCACCACCGTTGTCACTAAACAGTCTATGTGGGGGTCCATGCACACTTATCCAGCAGTGGATGAGATGCTTCACGATGTCTTTGGGTTTCTTGGTTGTCACAATACTCCCTGCACTGAAACGTGTGAAGTGATCAATGACATGGAGATACCATAGCCCTGGTTCCAACTCATGCAAGTCCACAGCCACTGTCTCGTTGTAGGTTGAGGCCATGGGTAAGCCCACTGCAGGCTTTGGCTTGCTGTATCGTATGCATGTGTCACATTTGCTTACAATGTCATTGAGAATTGCAAGGCAGTCATCATCATGGTTGCCTGCACAGTCCAGCAATTTTTTTAGCTTTTCCACTGAGGCATGTCCGAATTGTTTGTGTAGTTTTAACAGAACCTTCCGTTTTTCCTGTTTTGTCATATTTTCAGTTACAGTCAGAACTTCCTCGTCATTCTGGATGTCATTCTCTGCTGAATTATTGTTTGCTTTTATGTTAACACAATAGTGACCTGAGGAGGTCAGCTCAAGTTTCACTGGCTGCTTGAACATTGTGGCTTTATCATTCTCAATGTCCAGGACTGCACCTGCTCTTTTCAGTGATGTTTTGCTCAAAAGCAAGGGAATGTCAACTGGCACAACTTCTGTTTCTATATGGCATTTAGTCTGACCAATCACAGCTGGAATTGTCACACGCTTTGTGGAATGAACAAGTCTACCATCTCCAAATCGGAATGCTTTGGCACTGGTTTGGGTCTCCAACTCACTCTGCTTCAGTCCATCAACATAGTTGTCAAGCCATTTTTCTCCACAAACCGTTCTGGTGCAGGCAGTGTCAATGACAGCTGATCCTAAAGCCTCCACCATGAATATCTCTGTTTCAGACAATGTTTCCCTTGATAACAAAGTTATGTGACACTCATCAATATCTTCTGTGTGGCTCTCAACATTTTCTGTTAATTTTGCCTGTTCGTTTTTGTGAGGACAGTCCTTTGCCCAGTGGTAAGTACTCTGACAGATAGCACAACGCGACCTTCTTCCATATTTGTCTAATGGGTTTGACCCAGGTGGCACAGGAATTTGACTATGAGAGCTTGACTTGTCCTTTTTTCCAGTAAATCGTGTGTAGTACGCACAGTCTGGATCACTTGATGCACTAGCACCATCTGGCGGTGAATTGTCGCCAAATATCCTTTTCAAGGCTGATTTCATGCCACTGAATGTTACATCGGAACAAGCGGTTAGCGCCAATTGTTTGTCTTTAACTGTAAGTCCAGCGGTGTCAAGTAATTTAAATGCGAGAACAGCATCGGGTAGTTTCATTTTCAACTTACTCATTTTGTTGTATACTCATTCGAATGCAACGATGTAATCCATCATGGTTACGTTGCTCTCCCTTTTGATGTTGTCGAACTCCGTGTAGGCATCGTACTGACGGTCTTTTTCCTCTTTCAAATACACCGTATCCAGTTTCTGCAGAAGCGTTGTTAATCCATTATCTTTATTCAAGTCATCCGCGGATATTTCCAGTGCTATAGTCCTCGCTCTTCCAGTAAGAGACAGTGCTACCGCTAGCGCCTGTTTCCTCTGATCCAACTCGGTAACTAGCTTCCAGATCTTGATTTCATTCTTCCAACTTTCATAATCCGACTTGCTTTCATCAAACGGAGGCGGCACTTTGTAGCTGTGTGCCGACATCCTCTGCTACCAATGTTAGTGTACAATGACGACACGAGTTTTAAACGAACTTCAAACTTTACTGAGCCATATTCACATTACAGCCATTCCAATCTTCTCGAATTGCACGACTACCCCCCAGGGGCGCACATGCGCATTAACAGTTAACACTATGCACTGGTCCCTCATCAGAGGGCAGTTGGCATGTGCATTTCAGGACTCTGCATGCACACAGACTTTGCAAAGTATACACATTGTACCAAGTGTCTCACACTGCCTAGCCTTGTATTTTGTGTTGCTACTCTGGTTATTGACTGTGTTCGTTTTACTTGACTTTGATTTGCATTTCCTCTGACATCCTGTTTGCACCTTGAATTACCCTTGCCTGTTTCACGTCCCTGCTTCTGCCTGATATTTTTGTTTTGTCTGCATATCATTTGAAAATAAACTCTTCCTGTGATTACATCTGTCTACCGCCACTTTTATTGACATTTGTTGCACAATAAATGAACTGAACTGCACATGCATCCATGTATATCTATCCTGGTGTGTCTATGACACTGCAATTAACAAATATTGATGATGATTTCAACTTGTCTCATACAAAAATATCAGACACAAATAGGAAGAGATTTATGAAGTGCCCTTGTGGATAATATTAATAATATTAATAATAATAATAATAATAATAATGTGATTTTTGTAAGTTCAATAAATGCATGATGTTTCCAAAGTCATTGAGTAATCATGTTAAATAATTCTGATTTCAATGTTGACCAAAATAATCGTAATTATGATTTTTGCTATAAATCGAGCAGCCCTATCAGACATGGCATGCCAAATTGTTTTATGAACCAGACTTTACTCTATTTGCGATTAATATATCAATAATAATCAAGAGTAGGCAGTTTTTGTTTCAAGCTTTTGTTTCACCCATGCTTTCTTTAGCAGCATGGTGCAGTAATTACTTAAAGGGATCCTCCAGTGGATTTATTCTCAAACTTATTTTAATGCAAAATTAATCATAGATTTTAAAAAATCAAACTTTCATTTTCGGAGACCAAATAGTGTTGAAGTTCTTCCCACGCCATGTGGCGCATAGGGTAGCGCCGATCTCCATTTCCCTCAGCCTCTTGCCTATTACATAGCTAGGGTTACAGTGCCCCCACTGTAGTGCTAGTCCTCTGGTAACCGCAAGAGTTTGACTCCCCACTCGCATCTGTATTGCAGCGTGCCTTGCCAGATGGCAGTAGGTGCCATTTTTACGATGGTCTTTGGTACGACCCGACTCCGAGTAGAACTCACGATCTCCCGATCGAGAGGCGGACACTAGGCCAACTCGCGGTTGTCCGAATGTATAGTGAGGATTATTACACCCTGTAGAGTGCACTCATAGTGTCCTACAATGCATAATGAAAAGTAGTGAACAACCGGTGGTCACTAACCAAGCAATATATCCCATCATGCATAGCAGTCATGCTGGAGAAAAAGAAAAAAAAAAGTGTTGGGGTGAATGACGGAGGAAGAAACGTATTATAAATGGACATTCAAGTACAATTAAAAATGTTAAGAGAACAGAAAATAAGCTAAAATAGAATGACAGTCAAAATACAAGAATAAAACTTCCAGTGCAGAGCGAGGAATTAATCAAAAGCCTCAAATTTGGTTTAATAAAAGGCAGCAGCAAGAAGAAAGTATTCAGCCTTGATTTAAAAGAACTGAAAGATGTAGCAGACACAAAGTACTTTGTATTGGTTGATTTAATGTGGGAAATACGCTCAGTGTAATCCGGATTTATTACAGAAATACATGCATGGATTTATTGTTTTGCAAACCCACCAGCCGACTGATCTGGCACGTTTTAATTGTGCGACAATAACGATGGAAATAACGGGACGGCGGAGTAGTGTCCGAAAACGTTTTTTTCATTTTACCAATGAGCTCATTGTATAGTCCTCTATATAGTAATTCCCTATCTAGGGAACAAGTGAGTGATTTTGGACACGGGGGAAGACCTTTACACAGTCCTGTTTCTTGCATCTGTTTTAGTTTATTAGGAGAAATAGATATGTAGATCGATACATTTATTTTTATTGATTGCTGAGAAGAAATCGAGAAAGGTTTATTTTTGCCTTTTCCCCCACCTGGATGCATCAGGGTTGATGCTGATCTTCACCACTGGACAGTCCCCCCAGGATTTTGTGATTGTTGCGGGCTAAAATGTCTGATGTTGCGGGGGTTTTCCAAAAAGTTGCGGTGTTTTTTAGGTTTTTGTTGCGATTACAATGCGGGAGAACGTGAAAGTTGCAAAAAATTGTTGCGATTTTCTCTTTTTGTGGTTAAAATTGAGTGATATGTTAAATATTAAGTTATTACTGAAAAACTATTGATTAAAAAAACAAAGACACTGAGAAAT
>JAOANJ010000023.1:18926104-18940095 GCA_026413345.1 Ariopsis seemanni | reverse complement strand
CACTCCTCTCCTCCATCTGTGTGTACTGCCTCTGCACAAACACCACTAAAGGTACTCACACACTCGCTCTCAGCACTGTAAATGATTTCTGTCATAAACATACAGATGCAGGTGAAAGTGACCTTCATCACCCGAGTGAGAATCAAAGATCAGAGTTTCCACACAGGCATCGGGTCTCAATGTACATGATCAACTGAGTCTTCTCTCATGAGTGACTTCATAAACGAGATGAAATGATCGAGATTTTTGTTTTGTTTGTTTTTTTCTCCTCAGGCTGTGAAAAGAGAGGAGAGCTGCTCACTGAGAAGGACTTTCAGGTATTTTATACACAGACACTCATCTTCATTTAGTCTTTAACCTGCTGTTATAGTCTCTCTCTCTCTCTCTCAGGTACATCAGTGTGAGAGGAGTGTAATGGGGGAGTTCTGTTGTCACACTGAAGTCTTTTACACACTTCAAAAACCTGCAGTCAAATCACACACATGTTGACTTACTTCACTTATTTGCTTTATGATTGCTTTAAAATGTGCACTTGTTTGTAGATAATCAGTGTGTGCTTGTGATGGCATTTATAATAAATACGAAAGACAAATCTGGAATTTGAAATTTTGAAAAAGAAACAAACAAGATCATAAAAGTGCAGAGAATCACATTTAGACGTTACAAAGAAAAAACAGGCAAAACTCAAAAACAGGAAGAAGGTGAGGTTGCTTTCAGACTTGGAGTGTTTTTCAGGCCATGGCTCGTTTGTGTGAGAGTTCAGTCTGACTGGTGAAGTGTGAACATAGTTGTAGAGCTCAGATCCACTCCAGAGAACTGATAAGAACCGATAACTGATCCTTTTAACAAAGGTGGATTCTGGGGCTTCGACCAAACTGCGGAAGCTCTCTGTGCTCAGAGCTGCACGCTGGTTATCTGAGTGGTTCATCTGGTTTTTGTCATCACTTCCTGTTTCAGATTTTGGGGCTTAAGTTGTCATCACCAGCAGAACAGACAGAAGACCTTACTGATAAATTAAATAAAAAGACTTCACAGGAGTATAATATATAATTATCTGAGTTTAGTGGTGTGATATCTGACATGACATCATCCACAGAGTGCAGCTCTTCACCATGTGAGTGTTGGTACCAAAAGAAAGCAAATAATAAAAGTATGAAAATAATGATTCCCATTCTGCAACTGCACAAAAATAATGCATTGAACTGCACAATTGATTTACAGTTTAGAATGAACTATTTGGGTCAAGTGTCAACACATCCATGACAAAGACAGCAGGCAAATCCAAAATCATAAAACATTGAGTTTGTAGATTGAGTAAACATATTAGTATTGCATGGCTTAGAAATTTTGCCACATTGAAGTCAGTGCTTTGGTCACATCTTCTGCAAGAACCCAGGACTTCTGCAAGTTCCTCAGCACCACAATGCACCAGTCCACTGCTCCATCCTGCTCTAGGGTCAGGGGACAGGCCATTGCAGAATGGCTGAATTAAGGAAAAGTTTACTACAGAAACAAAGTCTGTGCTATTCCCATTTTCAGGAGGCGATTTTACATGGTGTATGGTGGTTAGAAAATGAGGTCCATTGCATTTCCTATGACTTGCACAAAAGGAAATTAAGGTGTAAAAAGAGACACAGTTAATTCGAGTGAAATTATCCTGATGCACTCATTTGCAACATTGGAGTTATTTACTGTTGGATTTTAAAGCAATTATACACCTAGCATCAGTGTCCACTTCTGATGTCTGAAATCTTGCTTGGAATCCTGTCCATCTTCAGCTCAAGAGAAATCATAGCTTCAGCTGTTCTGAGAAATGTGACAGTCAGGAATCACGTTTAATACGTAACGATTTTCAACATTAGAATAAGACTACAAAAGACATCACCCTAAGTATGTAGATGAGGAGGCTCACCATGTTGTTGGGTTAACAAATGTCACATTTATTTACTTTAAAAAATGTATTAAAGCTCATGAATGCCAGTATTCAGATTAGAATAAGAGACAGTCACTGTCCCTGGTGCTGATCCCCATCTCAATATGCTGTCTGTCTGATGTAGGTTTCCTGTCAAACAGACCAGAGAGGCACCACAGGGATGGAAGAATTCAGCAGTCTATAAAAGTACAAACTTCCTATTCATGTCCACAGACAATGTTCAGTGATGAAGTGTAAATGATTGGTGGGTGGAAACTGGCAAAACCTCCCACTCACTCAGCTAAGGTGAAGACTTTTTCAGAATAAATGACCGCTTTTTGTGTAAAGGGGTGTGCGTAGGAAGGTGCATTGCATGGGCATGTAAAGTAGACTTATTTTGATTTAAATATTTTCATTTTGTCCTCGGTCAAGCTTTACACATGATGGACCTTTCTGAGTTGGCACAAAGTTTAAGATTAATCTTGGTTCAGTACCATGGTTAAGGTTCAGGTTTAGCTCTTCAGGTTTAGGATTAAGGGTTGGTTTGGGTTTAGACCCAAATTGCAGTTGTCAGTATGAGTATTGTGAACAGCAATACTGAACAAACTATGAACATGGCCGCTCAAGACTACAATGCTCATGAGCCACAGCACCCCCAGTCATCAGAGTATTGAACACAGCTGAAGTTCCTTTGTAATCAGCACAGCATTACTTAAACCCCTCTTACACAAGCACTCACTGTGAAGGACTGTTCTGTGTTCTCCAGTGCATACCAAGCCTTATCTTTCTGACTGCCTCCTGTTATTCTGATTCTCGTTATTCTTCCTTGTCTATTCTTCCTGCCTAGTCTACGTTGTCCTGTTCACCAATCAACTGACCCTTGCTTGTCCAGGACCACGATTCTAGTCTCACAATTTGGCTTCGTTACAGTTTGTTACCCGCTTTCGCCTGCAATTACATCTGTGAGTGCCTGCACCCTGACAGGATACTTCATCTACAATGGATGTAGCCAAGGAGGCAAAACAAACTGCACTGAGCACTCAGGGACATTTGTTGGGAGAACATCAACAGATGCTTGTGGACCTCAACACATGGATGACACAGCTTGCAGCTGTTATGTTGCAGGCCCTCCTTCCACGCCCTGAGACTTCTCCCAGCTCCGCAGCTCAGCTCCATCCAGGAAAGATTCGCCAGTAATGCTTGCGCGTGTAGAGGTTTTCTGCTTCAGTGCTCTATGTATTTCTCTTCTATGTCTAATCTCTCTGATGAGTATAAAATTGCAAAGTTTCTCTCATTTCTCACTGGTAAAGCGCTACAGTGGGTGAGCGCTGTATGGATCAGTGGAGGAGATCACAGAACTTCCTATAAACGGTTCCTCAAATTCTTCAAGCAAGTCTTTTATTATGAACTGGAGGGAATCAAGGTCAGAGAGAGCCTACTCAACATTAAGCAGGGTTCACAGAGTATCGCCGAGAATGCTCTTAACTTCAGAACAGTGGCAGCAGCGAGTGGAATGAACCAGCACTTAAGGCTGTTTCACCAAGGTCTCCATCCTAAGGTACTTAGTGAGATGGCATGTAGGGATGAACAGTTAACCATAGACTCCCTTATTGATCTAGCTATCTGATTGGATCACCTGCTGACCAGTTGACCCTGTCTGAAAGAGACCTCCTTACCAGTTCAGCCGTCCGATGAAGCTACACCAATGGAGGTTTCCAACACACATTTGAAACATTCAGAATGTGAAAGGAGGAGAAAGGAGGGTCTCTGCTTTTAATGAGGGAGTACAGAACACCAAATTCGACAATGCCCTATTCGCCCATCTTGCTTCTACACAGTGGAAGCCCTGACACGTGCGATGAGTCCTGAAAGAAAGTTTAATGCTCATTTGTTTAAAGCACTAGTGTTGTTAAAGTTGCAGTCAGCCACACATGTCATGTCTGCCTTTGTTGACTCAAGAGCAGAGGGGAATTTAATCAGCAGCATGATCATTAAAAAATACAACTTGCCTATAATCCCTCTGCAGAGTCCACTCAGCATCCGAGCCGTCAACGGAGGACCCATGGGGATGACTTTGTCACCACTCGAACTGCTCCCATTCATATCCAGGTAGGAGTGCTCCATTCTGAACACATATCTCTCTAGGTCACAACTACCGTACATCATGACATCATTCTTGGCTTTCCTTGGCTGCAACTGCATGACCCACTGATCTCATGGCAAAATAAAGAAATTCTTCAATGGTCTCCACCATGTTTTCAGAACTGTCTTTCACATCCACGCCTATGCATTTCATCTACTTTGGTAGAGAGTCCTCAACCAGTTTCCATGGTTCAGATCCCAGAATGTTACCAGGACCTATGGAAAGTCTTCAGCAAGGGGAAGGCTTGCAGGTTACTGCCCCACCGACCATATTATTGTGCCATAGACCTCCTACCAGAAGGTCCTCCTACCTCCTACCCCTCTTTCCGTGGGGCTGAATCTACCCTCTTTCTCAGAAGGAGCACGCTGCCATGAAAGAATACATCCAAGAAACCCTAAACCAGGGTTATATTCATCCATCCAAGTCCCCGGCCTCAGCAGCCTTCTTCTTTGTGGAGAAACAAGGTGGTGGGCTCCGACCCTGCATAGATTACAATGGTCTCAATCAAGTCACAGTCAAATACCCCTGTCCTCTTCCTCTTGTCCTGTCTGCCCTAGAACAGCTTCATTTGGCCAAGGTATTTTCCAAGCTTGACCTATGTAGTGCCTACATCCTAATCAGAATTAGGAAAGGCGACGAATGGAAGACTGCATTCAGCACAAGGACCAGCCATTTTGAATATCGGGTAATGCCTTATGGCCTTGCTTTGGTGCCCAGTGTATTCCAGTGCCTAATCAATGATGTATTAAGGGATATGCTAGGAAGGTACATGATTGCATATGTACATTGATGATATTCTGATCTACTCCCCTGATGAGAAGATTCACATGGAACATGTCAGAGCAGTTCTTCAATGCCTCCTAGCTAACCACCTTTACATCAAGGCAGAAAAGTGCAAATTTCACTGTAAGCAGATTTCCTTTCTGGGATATATAATAAGTTCTGAGGGAGTCAGCATGGACTCCTCCAAGGTCAGAGCAGTCAAGTCTTGGCCAGTTCTCATGTCCATAAAGGAGCTTCAATGGTTTCTGGGCTTTGCAAATTTCTACCATTGCAGCCCCCCCTAATGGCCCTGCTCAAGAAAGGACCAAAGAAGCTCCAGTGGAACCCATCTGCAGAGGAAGCTTTCAATCGTCTTAAGAACAAATTCACATTGGCTCCAATTCTTCAACATCCTGACCCAACCAAGACCTTCACAGTGGAGGTGGATGCATCTGACACAGGAGTGGGAGGAGTCTTATCCCAACATTGCAGCAAAAGACAGAAACTTAACCCTGTGATGTTCTTTTCCAAAAAACTCATGGCTGCAGAAAGAAATTCTGATATCAGGAACCATGAATTATTAGCCATCAAGCTTGCTCTTGAGAAGTGGAGACACTGGCTAGAGGGAGCCACTCACCCCTTCATAATCCTCACAGACCACAAGAATCTGGAGTATCTTTAGAAGGCAAAATGACTAAATCCACGCCAAGCCAGATGGGCACTCTTCACACGGTTTAACTTCATCTCGTTTTGTCCAGGCTCCAAGAACACGAAAGCAGATGCCCTGTCCCACACCTTTGCCTCTGATCATCAAGATCCCACCACTCACCACCATGATGGTGATAGTGGACAGGTTTTCCAAGGCACTGAAACTCTCCAAAAGCTTCTTGCAGTCCATTACATGGGACTTTGATCAGAAAATAAGGAAGTCTCAACCCAGGACTTTTCCAGGCAGTCTCCCACTGGGCCTACTTTATGGACCCAAGCATCTCCATGGGCAACTTATCACTTGGACACACACACTACTCCTGCCACAGGACACCCTGGAAGCCATCTGTGGCAGTGGGGATGTGGCCAAGCATCAGTTTGTGAATGGAGGGCGGAGCCTGGAAAGGTGAGTGGCTAAGTCATTACACCTGATGTCAATGTGTGTATTTGTTGCAGGGATGGTGGAGCATAAAAGTTGGGGGAGAGCAGAGAAGAGGTCTCTCCTGACCAGAACATGTGTGTGTGTGTGTGTGTGTGTATGGGTGAATGAGTAAAGCTGAAAAGCTGAACAAAATAACTAAAAGTGTGTGTGTGAACATCAACTCTCACCTGTTTCTGTGCTCCACCCACATCGGGATCTGTTACAGTGGTGCCGTGACCTGGATGTACAGAAGGGAACCACCCCATGGAGTCCTCCCCATTCGAAGAGCTCATCCTTGCCCTCGCTACCTCCCAGCAGAACCAGCATCAAGTGCTGATCACCCTCCGAAAGGAACAAGAGCAACGCTTTGAAGCCTTGATGCTGGCCCAGCAGGAAGATCGCCAGGCGTTCCGGCACCTGCTCACGTCAGCAGGGGTGTCGACCAACACAGCTGGCACCCTCACGAAGATGGGCCCACAGGACAATCCAGAAGCCTTCCTCGCCCTCTACAAGCAAGCAGCCGAGGCGTGGGGGTGGCCGCTGGAGCAGCGTACAGCTCGCCTCCTCCCGCTCCTGACTGGCAAGGTGCAGCTCGCAGCACAGCTGCTCCCTGCTGACACCCGACTGGTGTATGCTGACCTGAGGAAAGCCATCCTGCAGTGAGTCGGATGCTCCCCGAAACAACATTGCCAGCGCTTCCAGATGCTGGCATTGGAGGAGGTCGGCCGGCCGTTTGCATTCGGCCAGCAACTCTGGGACACCTGCCGGGGGTGGCTGAGGGTGAAAGACAACGACGCCGATGAGCTCATCAATCTGGTGGCACTGGAACAGTTTATCTCTCGACTTCCAGAAGGAACGGAGGAATGGGTCCAGTGTCATCGCCCGGTGTCACTGGAACGAGCCATCGAGCTGGCGGAGGACCATCTGGAGGCGGCTCCAATGGCAGGCAGATGAAGTGTCTCCTTTCACTTCTCTTCTCTCTCTCTCTTTCCCCCATCTCTCGTTCCCCAACCCGTTCCCTTGCCACGGCGGCAGCGGCCGGCTCCTCCCCAGCCAGCCCGTCGCACCCATGGTGTCCTCCCATCTCCCTCTTCCGTGTCTGTGTCTTTTCCCCCTCAAGTGAGTGACGCACACAACGCCAGTGCAGACGGAAAGCCTGGGCTGGTGTGTTGGCGTGGCAGGGAGCCGAAGCATCTCCAGAGTCAGGGCTCTGCGATGGAGGTGGGAGCTGTGAGCTGGATCTCTGACACGCCAGAGACCACCCTGGAACATATCGCATACTGGTAAGTGCTCAAGGGGATACATATCACACGTTGGTGGATTCCAGTTGTAATCAGACCTCAGTTCACCAAAGCCTGGTGCAAGATGAGGCATTGGGGAGAGCACAAGCAGTGAAGGTGTTGTGTGCACAGAAATGTTCACAATTATCCTCTAGTGTCCATCCATATTCTATTTCGGGGACAAAAGCATAAAGGCGGCGGTTAATCCTCGTCTCACCCAGTCGCTGATTTTGGGGACTGACTGGCCAGGGTTTAAAGAATTGATGGAACACATAAGAGGTGGGGCCTACATTAGTACGTCATGGGAAGATCCTGGTGTGACATTGACTGGGGAAGCTGTCACAGAGACATCTTCATCAGTACCATGTCAGTGCGATATGAGCAGTGAGGAGCAGCTCGCTCCTCCTCCCTCTCTTGGGGATTCTATTGAGTTCCTGCTAGAGCAGTTGAGAGATGAGACTCTGCGTCATGTATTTGACTAAGTGAGAATAACTGATGGTCAAACTCTCTAGCCAAGCGCAACACCGGCCTTCCCATATTTCGCTATTATTAGGGATAGGTTGTACCGAGTGAGGCAGGACACTCAAAACTGGTGAGCAGATAACCCAGTTGTTAAATCCCAAAGAGCCACAGGAAACTTGTATTCCATGCAGCTCACTTTAATCCCATGGCCAGACACTTAGGGCAGGATAAAACATTAGCCCGTATAATGGCCCAGTTCTACTGGCCAGGAATTCACGGGGATGTTCATCGGTGGTGTGCAGCTTGCTACGAATGCCAATTAGTAACTCCTGCAGCCACGCCAAAAGCACCTTTGCACCCTCTCCCTCTAATTGAGACCCCTTTTTGAGAGAATTGGTATGCATCTCATCGGGCCATTAGATCGGTCAGCATGGGGATATTGCTTTATTTTAGTTCTGGTGGACTACGCAATACGATATCCAGAAGCAGTGCCTCTCCACAATACTGCATGCTGAGATATTGCAGAAGCACGCTTCTGTATTATCTCCTGGGTCGGGATTCCGAAAGTAATATGCACCGTGTGTGTGTGTCGGGGGGGCAGTAAGATACGATGTCAGCCATGCCAGTACAGTACAGTGTCCATTAAGCCGAAGTGAGTCTGAAGTCAGTTAAGCAGGATTCCATGGTCAAACACAGATGATGGATCGAGTAAGACCAGGACAGTTTCCATTTGGTTATTGATTGCAGTTGTTATATCATTGATTACACGAGGGCCATCTCAGTGCTGTGAAATTTATGCTAAGCAGATTGCATTTTAGCATAAAGATGGTTCATGGTAAGATATCCATTCAACTGGGTAGCTACTATTCTTTCTAACATCTTACAAATAAAGGACAGGTTAGAGATGGGGTGATAACTCGCAAAGTCTTCTTGGTTGAGGGTTGTCTTCTATATGGATGGACATACGAGGGAGTTCTTGAAGTTTGATGAGAAAATTTCTTGCATCAGAGAAGTGTTCATGATTGTTGTAATATGAGGAAGAATATCAATAGAGACTTTCAGGAGCGATGTGGGAATGGGATCCAGAGAACAAGACTTCATTGAGGACAAGTTCTCTTGGCAAAAGAAGAAGAAACAATGAAAACTTTGGAGGCTTGTGGGGCACATGGTAACACCAGAGTCAGTAGCCACTAAAGATGGTGCAGAAGTCAGATCTTGTCATAACTTTGTGATCTCTGCTTTGAAAAACTGTCCAAAAGATTCAGCCAATGACTGAATGGAGACATGGGAAGGTAGAATTGGAACTGCTTTCAACCTACAATATGCTGTCAATGACCTGGAATAACTTGTTTTGACCAGAATCACCTACTTTGTCTCTGCAGTACTAGGGCTTAGTATCTTCAATAAGTTGGTTATATTCATGACAATGAGCTCGATGGATTTCTGAATGGTTAATCCATATGACAAACGTTCTCTCAAAAGCATCATTTTCAACTACAAGAAGAAAAATGTTGATACCAAGGGGCATGGGGCCAAAGTGTTATTGACCAAAATTATTCAGATGCACGATCAAGAATATTAAGATAAGAAGACCTTTACTATCCCACAATGGGGAAATTTCCTGTTTGCAGCAGCACAGCAGAATTAGACACATCAAGCCACACAAGTTTAATTTTTTTTTTTTACATAAATTATTGGAGAGAGCATCATTGTAATATGTGGTCAGACTTTCAAGACCTTAGTTTATCTGATCTGTTGATGGAAAAAAAGCTGAGGCAACATCATTAATGAATGATTCCCCATCAATATTCTTGAGGTCACGATGTAGAAGCATAATCTTTGAACACACTGGTTGAAGCAAGTTGGTGAAGCAGCAGATCGGCTGATGGTCAGATATTGAATTAGGCATTAGAGAAACAGGCTCAGTTAGGAGACTATCAAAAAAACAAGTAAGCATTAAGTTCAGGTTGTCCATTTCTCTGGGTAGGACCTTCCACATGTTGTAATGCCATAGAATCAAGTAGGTTAAAGAAACTGCAGGCATCCCAGTTTGATGCACTGTCTACATGGAAATTAAAATCTCCAGTGATAAGATCATGCGGGGATATTAACAGACCTTCAAGTAGGTTGGAAAAATCTGAGAACATGGAAATGGACAGTTTGTTCTTTAGTGATAGAGGTGGTCAGTATACTGTTCACATATGAAATGACATGTTTAAAACTGACATTCAAATCGAAGTACTCAAAGGACTTCAAACTTGTTGATGGATTTTCCTGGACAGTGAAGCCTTAACAAATGATTGTTGCTGCTCCTCCTCCACATCTTGGGTGATGGATACCATTGTCTTGAAGAGAGTTCAGGTGGTCAGCCATGGTCTGACTGTCATTCTTTGCAAGCCAGGTTTCCATCATTGCCAGGATGTCCAGGTGGATTGGATATTATGAAATCACAGATCGGAACAATTGTTATTGAGTGTGTGTGTTACAGATGGCCAGTTTAGCCCAAGATCGAAGATGGGCTGCTGTTCTCAGTATTGAAACTTCAACTTAATTATTTAAATTCTGGCCAGTTTTAAATATTTTGTTGGTAATGGGTGTCAACTTGAATATTTAAATGTAGTAGTCCTGATAACAGAAATAAGATTTCATTTTAATAAACGATGCTGTAGTATTAGTTTTCCCCACTCTAAACCATGTATAGAAAGACTGTTGGATGGTATTGGTAAAACCAGATGAACTATTGGCAATGAAAGTGGAAGAGTTCCAAGAAAGCTGTAGTTGAGTGTTACCAAGTCCAGCTAAGTCAAGCTTGCATGCTGTCGAATTACAAAAAATTTCAGACAGAGTTCCAAAAAAGTTCCCATACACAAACCAAGTAAATAAAATGCTTATGAAAGTTATCATTGAAAATTTGAGACAGAGAATAATTAAAAAACAAACAAACTGAGAATAAAATGAGATTTTGAATGGATCAATGAAATTCGTGGCAGCCATGCAAAGGCGCATACAATATTACATACTAGAGCAAAGTTGTTTCCATAAAGATGTGCGTCAGTCCATAACACCAGTCCAGCAAAGTAGTGCCTCTGCCTGAACCCTACTCTTCTGGGATCAGCCAGCCACAAATTACTTATCCTGTCATTCCGGAACTCACCCACACCTTGGACCTGCAGAGCCATCCATGCCTTCATCTCCTCCTGTCTCCAAAGGATGGAGAGCTCCCTCTAGCATTGAAGCCTTGCTCCAGTGCAAAGCTGGCAAAACCTGGCACTTTTGCAGGGTCCCCACCTGCTAGCTGCCACTTCCGGATCCACCCTGACTGGTCCACTGTCTTGATTGCGACGTGCCTCGTCCAACAGTCGGCTGAACAGGCCAGTTGACATATTTGCTTCACTTGGTTTCCTGGAATAAATTTGGTGAACCTCATCAACCCCAGTCCATCACGATTGACAGTACATCAGACCATTGCAGGTCAGCAGAGGGAGGTGGAGCCACCCCTTCACTGCCTTCCTAATGATGCAGTCAAACTTGGCTAGGGTTCTCATTTGCATATGGCCTAGATCAGCCTGGTAGAGAAGTCTTGGGAGAGCAAAGGACTTTAAAACCACAACACAGAATTTAATAAGAGCCCTCTTGATCCACCCAACCCATTCCTGGAACTTGGGGATGGATCCTGGACAATTATGCCCTTTCACGGTTCAAAGTACCACACCATTTCCCCTGGCTTCACCTGGTGAATGGTTTCACCACCAATCATCCAGGTTCTATCAGTGAGCACGATGCCTTTTTCAATCATGAAGCTGTGACACTTTCTGGGCTAAACCCTCAGCCCAGTCACCTCACAGAAGTCCTCCAGGACTTCCAGGTCATGGGTCACCATAGGCTCCATGATGACTTAAGCTCCTCCACAATGCCTGACTTTGGTAGCAGCCTTGTGGCATTCCTTGAAAGACTTAGGAATGACTCCATGTATTAGCCGTGCAGTGAACAGCCACATGAGCCATTTGCCCTCAGGGACCCAGTTCAGCAGCACCCGCTTGCTGATCCCATCTGGTCCCGAGACCGACTTATTTGACTTTAGAAGTTTTTTTCCTTACCTCCGAGGATAAGATGGGGCCATGGAACTCTTTATTGTCTGCCACCGTACCTACTGCAAGCCAACTGGGCCATGGAATGGTCTTACCTGCTCCCAGCATTTATGGAATGCTTCCTCAGCCACCTTGATAGATAAATCACATTCTGTGCGGTCACTACCATCTAGCACCTTTGCATTGAATCTCACACAGTTCCTCTTTAAGAAGAACTGGCGTGTGCAATACTCTGCCCGCATATGGGAAAGATGCCCCTCCCATCCTGCCCTCAGCCTATTGGCCAGTCTGACTACCCTTGGACCTTTCGGGGCTCACTTGGGCCCACCACATCCCCCAAGTTTGCTGAGTCCCATCAACTTGATCAGTGTGAGGGTCTGATCCACTTACCCCACGATGTCCGTAATCTCCCTGAGCTCTGCTCCACCACTCCTGCCATCCTCCACATCAATCGCTTCCCTCGGTCTGTTAAGGACAGACACTGGGGGTGGCTGTGGGGACACTGGGTTGGCCTGTGTTAGGGAGTCAGACGAGCCTTCTCCGTTATCCACTACCTGCTCCGGGAGATTTCGTTTTATTTTAGTCCTAGTGGATTATGCAAACACAACACCCAGAAACAGTACCATTACGTACCATTTCCACATATGTCACAGATGCATGGTTTAAAATCATCTCCTGAGTCAGGATTCCAAAAGAAATCCTGACTGACCAAAATACAATGTCACACACCCTATGCAAAGTTATTGGATGAGTTATTAGGGGTACGAGAAGTAAGAGTTATTGGGGGTTAAATCAATCTGCACAAGTGTTTATCATCCACAGACAGTTCGGTCGAGTGATTTAACTAAACCCTAATGTGGTGGTGTAGTGGTTATCACTGTCGCCTCACAGCAAGAAGGTTTTGGGTTCAAGCCCAGTGGCCAACAGGGGGCCTTTCTGTGTGGAGTTTGCATGTTCTCCTCGCGTCTGCGTGGGTTTCCTCCGGGTGCTCCGGTTTCCCCCACAGTCCAAAGACCTGCAGGTTAGGTTCATTGGCGGCTCTAAATTGACCATAGGTGTGTGTGTGTGAATGTGTGTTAGCCCTGCAATGACCTGGCAACTTGTTGAGGGTGTACCCCGCCTTTCGCCCGTAGTCAGCTGAGATAGGCTCCAGCTTGCCTGTGACCCTGTAGAACAGGATAAGCGGTTATGGATGATGGATGGATAAAAAAGCCGCCATTTTGTTTTTCTCTACTCATGGTATACGAACTGATATACTCGTAGCCAATCAGAGCATGTGATTGTTCATATCCAGTGAATGTGGATAGAATAATGTGAAATATACAGTGTAGGACAAAATTAGCTGAAGCCTATTCATGCTGGATATCACCTGTGATAATTACAGATAACAATCATTCATTTGCTGCAACAAATATATCCTTCCCTCCATCTGTTCATTATCTATAACACTTTTTTGTCAGAGTCACGGGGAAACCTGGAGCCAATCCTGCCTGACTTTGGGCGAGAGGAGGGGTACACCCTCCTATTGCAGGGCTAAGACAGAGACAAGGAACCATTCACACTCGCACCTAGTTTAACAAATGTACATTAAAAATAATGTTATGTTAAACACACAAGCTCTGATACCACATGATACTTTATGACATAAGACTATCATACGTTGTCACTACACACAATGACATCTTTCTAAAGATATTCTTGATTAACACTGACTCGCAATGCAAAGCAGACTGCATCTTGTGCTCTGTGAAAATGTCAAGAAGAGCAAGTGTGTTCCTTAACGTAAGTAAAACATCTCATGGTGTTTGAACAGTATCATTAATCAAGAGCCACAGAGCATTAGCAGTGAGTGTGGCCATTAATAAGTACGCAAGCTGTTGTAAACTGCACACATACAAAGACATTCTGCACTTCCTTTCCCCTCAAGCCAGTGTACAATTCATGGGACTTTACACTCATTTTTAAAATAAACATAAACAAAGCGAAATAAAATGTTCCATGATGTCCTTGCTTGCTTAATACTGAGTAGGTTACTAAGTACTGTATTGGTACAAGCAAGTACTAAAAAAAAAAATGCAATTGTACTGAGTCTGAAAAAATGCTATTAATAGCATCTTTAATTGAAATCAAGTTGTTTTTATTAGATCTTTCTCACTACAAGACTCAAGAACATTATTATTTTATATTTGTATATGTAAATACTTTATTTTAATTT
>JAOANJ010000023.1:18772479-18785626 GCA_026413345.1 Ariopsis seemanni | reverse complement strand
TATGCAACTCGGAGTGAACTATGGTATTTCAAAAAGAGCCAGTATTAAACGTTTTTGGTGGAAGGGCACCTTTAAGTAGAGAGGTGTGGGATGCCAAGTGCTATTGTGAGAAAATCTGCAAGAAAACAAATCTGGTCCCACATGAGAAAGAACTAGGTGCAGAGAGTGTTGCGCTTCCTGGATGGAGTCTGTGTGCTGCATCTGCTTCTCTTTTTTTCCACATTTGGACCTTGCCTGGTGTATCTTTAGTCACTTTGTGATCTTGTGACCACCCTTGAAAATCCACTCCAACCTAGTAGAAAAACACATGTAGTCACCCACCAAATGAACAATAGCAAGGAGTGGTCAGGATGTGAGGAGGATCTGGATTCAGTCCTTGAGGTAACACTATCAGGAATGGCAGAAAAGAAGTGCACACAATCAACCATCACTAGTAACTTAGCAAGAGAATGCTTTGGGGTGGAGATGAACAAGGGAAATGAAGTCAATCAAAAAAAGAAAACAAACAGAAGAGAAAATGAAGTTTAAAGTAGCTGAAGCTGAAAAGAAAGAATGAATCAGGGAGATGACCACCAGCCAGCATGAACAGCTCATTAGAGTGAAGAGAGCTGATGCACAAAAAAAAAGGTGGAGAAGGGGTTAGCCCAATTCATCAAAGATCTGTGCTATTTTACCAAATCACTATCAGGCAAGGCCAAGTCTGGAAGTTTGATGAGCTCAAAGTAGGTGGTGAAGGAGTTCATAAAGTAGACCTACAGCGACCCTTCTAGGAGTATCCCCTTAGATACAAAGTAGGTACTTGGCTTGGCAAGTAAACATGCCATCATGGAAGGAGATCCATGAAGCGGTAAATCACCCAAGATCAGTCTCTGCCCCAGACTTCAATGATATTCCCTATAAAATATACAAAACTTGCACCAAACTACTTTGTAGGTTGTGGATGTTCGAGAGAATTGGGACTAAAGGTACCATACCAGCAAGCTATAGAAGGTTATTTTGTACCTAACAAATTAGTCTCCTCATGTATAAGCCACATTCTATACTGTCTAAGTATAGAAGGGAAGATCCTTTTCTTGCTGGGCAAGAGAATAACACAGTACATGACTGAAAATTGATATACAGATATTTCTAACCAAAATGGTGGAATCCCAGGTTTCCTTGGGTGTTTTGAACACACTGAGACCCTCGTCCACCAACTCATCCACAAAGCTTAGGAAAAGAAGGACAACCTTGCAGTTGTCTGGCTTGACTTAGACAACATCTATGGCTCCATCCCTCACAGTCTGATCCAAGTAGCAATGAACCACACCCACATCCATGTTAAACTATAGACCACATCAAGAACATGATTGCCAATTATTTCAAAGACATTAGGTTGCAATTCTAAACCATGAACTTCACAACAGGGTGGCAACCCATGGAAAAAGGCATTGTATCAGCATGTACAGTTTCCCCTATATTGTTCTTCATTGGAATGAATCTGATTGTTCCAACAGCTGGAAAAGAAGCCAGAGGGCCAGGAATGGCCTCAGGAGTCCAATAGCTAGCAATTAAGCGATTCATGGATGATTTGACCCTTACTACTCCAACCCAAGTTGGGTCATGAAGCAGCTGGATCAAATGGCCACTTGGACAAGGATGACCCTTAAGCCCATAAAATCAAGGAGCATGGTGATCACAAAGAGGAAAGTGACCAACAGGTTTAAGCTGCTGGTTCAGGAGGAAGTAATCAAACTCCATCACATACCTGGACAAATGGTATGATGAAAGCCTTTCACATAAGAACATCCTCAGCAAACAAACAGAGAACTGGCTGAGAAAGATAAGTGTGGCTTGACAAGAAAGTACAAGGCATGGATTTACTAGCATGGCCTACTGCCAAGATTGATATGACTGCTGACATTGTACATGTTGCCAATGGAGAGGAAAATCAACAAGCGCCTTCACAGAGACTGCAGAGACGATTGTCATGGAAGCTGGCATAACAACAGTCTTGGCAGAAGTGGACAGGCAATACCACCAGAGTGCTCCTCAAGGTGATGGACATTATCAGAAACCCTTGCAGTAGGATACAAGGCCTTGGAACATCACACTTCTAGCATTGGGCAAAAGCCAATCCAAGGGAATGAAGAACCATGGTCTAGACAGAAGTGAGGAATTGCACCCACTGTGCAAGCTGTGTGTTGGGAGAGAAACCATGGTGCACATCCTGTTGGGTTCCAAGACCAGATTGACCAGAGGATATACATCATGATAAAGTGCTATCAATGCTCATAGTTATCTTGGAAAAGAAAGGTTGTAGAAACACCAAGGCAAAGCATGCCACACTGCTTCCTTTGTCAAGGAGGAAGGCTTTCAACCTGACATCCAGCTAGCTTACAGCAGTTGGACAAAAGATAGGAGATGAGAATTGCAAAGTTCTGACCTGGGATGGAAGCTTCAGTTCTCAGAAATTGTACTGTCCACTACTCTGAGGCAAGATGTGGTTAACTTGTTAACATAAAAGAAGAAAATCCGAATGACAGTACTTGGCAACTATTATGTTCCTGTTTTTGAATCATTTGCTGTGAGTTTCTTGTTGGTGTCAGCATTTAAAGTACACCTTTTTTCCCACTTTTCCATCAATAATTTTCTACTATCGTTTATTTAGTTGTATTTTTCACTTTCTCTTCTGCTGCACTTTCGTGTTCTCAACGAATATTTTTTTACCTGTCCACGATGACTCTGCTTTAAACATCAAGTCTTTGACTAAGGTAAGTAAATCATTCATCATGTCAGACCTTCAGCTTGTTCAGTGTGTTGAGTGCAGGATGTTTAGTCATTCTTACTCTGTCATTAATAATAGCTTGATAGGCAATGTGTATATTAGTTAGCTCTCTGACAGAGAAGACTGCAGCATTAGAGGTATACATTCAGACTCTAAAGAAGGTTAGAGTGAGAGGAGTGTAGGGAAAAGTCTGGATGCCTTAGGTGGAGTTACTAATCCCCCACTCCGGCATTAGAGCCCTCACAGCAGGACAAATAAGTGACAACTCTGTGACATAATCGTAGTACCAATGCTAAGGCTTGCCCATGGGAGGACCACTCCTGTCCACTTCCCGTGTCAAGCAGGTTTACTCTCCTTAGTGATGCACCCACTGAGAAACCTGAAAGAGCTAAGAGTATAGAAGAGTCTGTCTTATGGGGTGTGAAATTAGCTAGGCCTTTAGGGGCACTAGTAGCTTTAGTTAGGTGTTTACCGGTAGCTAGGGTGCCAGACATAGCAGGTAATCTTTGGGTCTTAGGTAAGCATAGGTTTTCAAACATAGTTATTAATTTAGGAGCTAACAATATATGCCTTTGTCAGTCAGAGTTTATAAAGAGTTACTTGGTAGAGGTGTTTAAATTAGCAAAGGTGATGTCCCATACTATAATATGCTCTGGCCCCATCCCACTGTGGTGTGGTGATGTATGTGACAGCAGGTTATCATCACTGAACTGCTGGACGTCCAGGCGGTGCTCAGAAAACAATGTGGGCTTTCCAGATAATTGGAGTAATTTTAGGGGCACGGCTGGCCTGTTGAGGTGGGACAGTATCCATCTCACTCAGGAAGGTGCTGTTCTCAATACTTGCAGCATAGCCCCATAGTCTCTGAATAGGCCTAGTTAATCTGTGACAATTCAGAACCAAGGCCAGGGAGCTGATAAGAAGGCTAAACCAACTTATTGCTAGCTGCCTTGTCACTCAGGTCCCACTATAAGAGACTGTGTCTCTTCCCCAAGTGAACCAAACATGTAGCAATACTCAGTTTGTTTTAGTAAGCTAATTAACATAAAATTAGATCACACTGAATGTACAGCTAGCATCCTTGCTCTAAAGCTAGGATCACTAAATATTAGATATTTTAAATCTAAAACGCCTATTTTATTACTGATCAGGAGTTTAACTTACTGTGTTTAGCAGAAATGTGGGAATAAAACAAAATGAATATATAGCATTAAACGTAGTCAGTCATCCTGGATACAGCTAAAAACACCAGCCTCATTGTAGCAGCTCAGGTGTGGGTGGAACACAGAGGGACGGCAGGATGAACTGAGTTTCACAAAACTTTTTTATTTTAACTTTTCAGTTACTTTATCACACAGACACACACACAGACACACACACACACAGCCCGTGTCTGGTCGGGGAGAGAGCTCTGCTCTGCTTCTCTCTCTCCTTATAAAGGGCGCAGTCACTGGAAGACACAAACACAGGTTAATTCACATCAGGTGTAGTGAATCTGCCACTTACCTTCCCCGACTCCGCCTTCCTGTCACAGACCGATGCTCAACCACGCCCCCGCTGCCACAGTAATACCTCTGTAATTACCACAGGTAAATCTGCAGTTCATCTTAAAGAGGGTAATGATGACACCATCCTTAAAGTCTTGAGGGACCTGCTTTTGGTGCCAGATGGTTGTTAATAGCCTGAATAGTTCAACAAACAGTCCTGGGCCTCCAGCTTTCAAGACCTCTGAAGGGATACCATCCTGACCTGGGGCTTTGTCTGGTGCTAGTTGTTTGAGAGCTTTGGCAAGCTCTTCTTCTGTTGGAGGTGCTTCAAAGTCGAAATCTATCACCTCTTGAGGGATGCCTTCCAGGACTGATGCATTGATGACACTCTTTTGGTTCAGCAGGGTAGAGAAATGTTCCTTCCAGCATTTCAAGATGTCTTCTTTTTCTGTGAGGCGGTTGCCAGCCAGGTCATTGATGGGAGTTAGGCCGGATGATCGGTGCTGCGTCACGAACTTTATAGCTTCAAAGAAACTTTTTTGAGTCGTTGCACTCAGCATATTTCTCGATTTTGTGGGCACAATCAACCTACCATTGGTTCTGCATGTGACGTAGCTCTGTCTGGCATTTATTCCAAATAGCTTTGTAGTGCTGGCGGTTCTGAGTTGTGTCATCACTGAGAATGGCCTGGAAACTGTTGTGTTTCTGTTTCAACAAGGCTTTAATGGCATTGTTGTTCTCATCAAACCAGTCTTTATGGTGTCTTGACTTAATTCCAACAGTCTCTTTGGCTGAGTCATACGAAACTTCTTTAAGAGATTTCCAGTGATCTTCAATGGAGTCATGGTTTACCTGATGCAGATTCTCAGTGATACACTGCTCCAGCTGCTCAGTGACTTCTGGTAGTTTGAGACGGCAAATGTTGAGCCTTCTGGGGCCAGGTTTACATCTCATTTGAGTTGACTTGTGGAAACACAGCTTCAGTCTGGCGCAGACCATGCGATGATCTGTCCAACAGTCCGCACTATGTCTAACACGAGAATCAAGTAGATCCGATTTGTAATGTTGGCGCACAATGATGTAATCGATCAGGTGCCATCTTTGTGAGTGAGGATATATCCAAGTACCTTTATGAATGTCCGGGTGACAGAAAATGGTATTAGAAATGGCTAACCCAAAACGAGTACAGAGTTCCAACAAAAGGAGGCCTTGTTCATTCATTTCACCTAAACCATAAGGGCCGATAACCTCGGGCCAGGCCGAGTTGTCAGAACCAACTCAGGCATTGAAGTCACTGAGAAGGAATAGCCTATCTCCACATGGAACATTTGATAGTACGTCCGAGAGCTGGTCGTAGAATAGAATTTTCTTCTCTACTGGTCTTTTAAAGGTTGGTGCGTACACACTTATAACTGTGACATGGCAAGTATTATCTAGCTTGATCTGTAATGACATGATGCGCAAGTTTAGCCCTTTCCAGTTCACAACTGATTACCTCAAAGATGTTTTAAGGGCTATTGCCATGCCTTCAAGTTTTGGTTGGTTGCATGGTCTACCAGAGTGAAGGAAGGTGTAGTCACCATCCTCAAATTCACCTTCTTCAGGGATTCGGCATTCACTTAGGCAGGCTATATTGATATTGAAATGGCTGAGCTCCGCTGGCACTAGAGCAGATTTGCATCCTGGGGCATTACAATTGAGATTCTGGGTGTCCAACATTGTTCTTATATTCCAGGAGGCTAGCTTGATCTGTTTCATAAAATTTTGAGCATGCCTGGGCAAATCAGGACCATGGGGTCCATACGGCTTTACCCGTGCTCCATAATGCATGCGGTGATGCTGCACAGACATTACTCGCTGACGTGTAGAAGAAGATGTATTAATATGAGAGTCTGTAGTGGGTATGAAATCACACAGCAGGAGGGTGCTGGCCTCTGGCTGTGGGCAAGTAGGAGACCCACTTCTGTACTTGCGTTACTCATGTGGAGAGATGCTAGGAGTGGACTCAGATGAGACACAAATCACCTCACTTCTACATACAAGGCAGTCAGGCGGTTGAAGTCAGTGGGCCGACCCAAGCTGGGACTGACTTTGGTATACACCATTGGGGGACAAACCAAGCCATAGGAGTCTCCCCTCATCCACCAAATGTGGTATACCAGCACAACTCCATAGCTGACCGTTGAGCCCATATCCTTGAGAGGATGAGTGAATGAGTGAAGACATGCATGACAGGCCCCTCCACTCACAAGGTGCTATGGTACCTTGTTTGAGTTGCCTATGTGATTTCTTGAGGTTTACACCTGAAGCCTTCCCCAGATCGGGTATAGCCGCAAGACAGCGGAGGTTTGGAATTAGAGTTTTCCTTCTCCTAGGTGGACTGCCAGCCAAGGCTATTGAGCTCCACCTACCCGAAGTGACTGGTTTTAAGGCCCCAGTGACCCACCTTCGCCCCTTCTCCTGTCGGTAGAAGCAGTTCCACTGGACTTAATTACTAAGTCACACAAGAAGGGCAGGAGTTGGACTTTGATTGTCAGAGGCTATTAGAGATGCACACTGTATGGAAGTATTTTATAAGAATGTGGGATGTGGGAGCTTATCCCCACAGCCATGCCCAGCTATGACAACCTTTTGGAATCCATATTCCAATATTCCATATTGAAGATTAAAGCCATAGAAACCTCCCAACATAGTTTATATGCAACTATGGCATGAGCTATTGGGAAACTGTCACTTACTTTCCCTCATTTGTGCTCACATGCGAAGGGTATCCGCATCTTAACTGCTTGCGTTAAGTGTAGCCAGTTTTCGAATCTTCGCCATAACTTCAATGGGAAACTATCACTTACTTTCCCGATTATTCGCTTTTTCAGGGAATTATCACTTATTTCCCTGTATCTCCATCAATAGATGGTGCAAAATGAGGCTTAAAAAGCACTCACATACTCGATTCTTGCTTGTAGTCGTCCATGTGTCTTTAAATGTCTTGAATGCACACTGAAGCTCAAACACACATGAAATAATATAAAGAAAGCAATAAATGTTATTCATACAAAGGTATTACCTGTAGAAGTCCAATGAAAGATTAAATGGCTATAGTAGAGCAGTCCAACAACCTCCGACCACCACGACGTTCCACTGTGTACTGATTCTCCACGGTGGCACATGTGCATCTCATGGTAACCGGAAGTGATGTTACCAGAATTTGGTAGAATTAGTCTTTAAATGTGTAAGCTACATTTTGCAATGTTGTATATAACATAACATTGTCACATTGTATTGAGATGTAGCATTGACCTAACAAACCGTAACCTACTGCAGCCAGTGCTAGCAGGAGAAAACTCAGTGCAGCGCCAATCAGTCAGCTGAAGTTGCTGCTAGATGTAGCTTTACTGTAACAGAAATCCAGCTGAGGTAAAATTGTAACAGTTCAACAGCATAAGCTAACTTACACACAAATTGGTGTTATCCAACAGAGTAGCTGGCTATGCAAAGCTTTAAGCCAGTATCTCACTGGGCTGCGACAGCTTGCGACAAATTGTGAACGTCATTCGTGAGAAAGTTTCAAAAGTGTCTTGAAATATTCGCGGGGCTTCCCAGTTTCCTCGCATGAGTCGCAAAGTGTCGCTCCTTCGTTGCTGAAATTTTGAACATGTTAAAAAAATTTGTGCAACAAAATTAATCTCAAAATAGCCGCAAATGCATCACTGGTGTCGCAAAGCCGTCACGAACCCTTCTCAAGTCAGTTTCCGTGAGACAGGAAGTGCGAGTGTATCATACTGGGCTGCGACAGCCTGCGACTAGTTGGAGACAGCAATTGCAATAAAATACGCGAATATCAATTCAGTGTGATTCCAAGTGAAAATTGTTGCTAATTCACATATTTTATTACAATTGTGTCTCTAACTAGTCGCAGGTTGTCATGCTCCGCCCTGGACTTCCACTCCGGAGATTTATTATGTCCCAGTTCAGCACCAATCCGGATCCGGAACAGGACTTTCATCTTGCCGGTATTCACTTCCTGGTTTGCTCTGCTGTGCATAAAAGTGCCGTTCTCAGAAGAGGACTTTGCCAGAACATCTCGTTGGTTTTTCACGTTGTCTCTCCATTATTGCTTCTTGGATTTTTGCTCTCTGTTTTGCCTGTTTCTTGTCACAGTTTTTTGCACTACGTTTTTGTCTTTTTTCATGTTTGTTGCACTACATTTTTGTGTCATTTTTTTGTCTGGACTATTTTTCATGCTAGCGTTTTTTGTCCTTGCCTGCCTTGTTTTTTTTTGTCCCTAGTTTTTGGGATTATTTTTGGTTTATTTTTTCCTATTAAATCTTTTTTATTATTGGAGTTACTGGTCTGTGTTTCTGCTTTTGGATCCTACTCACCACATCTCAAAACCCTTAACAGTACGTTCTGGCCAACATGGATCCAGCGGAACTGAACCATCTGAGAACGGCTATGCAGCAGCAAGGAGCCCTCCTTGGAACCCACCAACAGGAACTCAAACAGATCACCCAGAGCCAGACCACCCTGTCCAACTTAGTCAACCTTCTCGCCACACAACTCCAGCACTCCCAAGCCATGCCTACCCCTGCCCAGCCGTCTCCTCCTTCACCTCCTGCCACCACCACTTGCCACAAACCGAGACTTCCTTCGCCTCAGCCCTACAGAGGGGAACCAGGTACCTGCAGATCTTATCTGTCACAGTGTTCATTGATCTTGTAGCTTCAACCTCTGGCCTTCCCCACAGAACACTCCCGGGTAGCCTATACCATCATACTCCTCACCAGCAAGGCCAGGGAATGGGGAACAGCGGTCTGGGATGCCGACGTGCCCTGTTGTTCCAGCTTCAAGGAGTTCTCTGAGGAAATGAGGCGAACATTCGACTGCTCTCTGTCTGGCCGGGAGGCGGCAAGAGAGCTCATGGAGCTGCGGCAGGGGTCCCGATCTACCTTGGATTATGCCATTGAGTTCCGGACGTTGGCAGTGTCATGCGGTTGGAACGAGAATGCCCTGGTCGACGCATTCCTACATGGCTTGTCCAACGCCATCAAGGACGAATTTGTCTCTTGGGAACTGCTGTCGGACCTCTCCAGCCTGATGGACCTTGCCAATCATATTGACGTGCGGGTTCAACAATGGAGGAGAGAGAGGAGCCCCCTCAACTTCAATCCCTCTCCACCTCCCGCCTCATCCGTTGAACCCATGCAGGTAGATCAGGTATGGGTGTCAGCGGGGGAACGACTGCACTGACGGAGCACGGGGGCTTGCTTCTACTGCGGTCAGCAGGGACACATCTGCCAAGCCTGCTCGCTAAAAGGACAAGCCCACCAGTGAATTGAGGGCAATACTTGGAACCAGTCCTCTGCTGACCGACTGTTGCTCCCTGTTATCATCACTTTCAACAACCGGCATCACCATCTTCAGGCGCTCATCAACTCGGGGGTGGACAGGAACCTGATCTGCTCCGCCACCATCAAGGATCTCAGAATTCTGTTACTCGCCCTCGAGGTCCCTCTCACCGTCCTGACACTTAATGGCACTGGCTTGACCACCATCACTCACCTCACCACCCCGCTCACCCTAAGGATTTCAGGCAATCACTCTGAAACGATACAACTTCACGTCATGAACAACCCTCATGTTCCCATTATTCTTGGATTACCCTGGTTGATGCAGCACAACCCCCACTTAAACTGGAGTGACCACACCATCTTAGGCTGGAGTCCTTCCTACCTGGCCTCCTGCCTGAACTCCGATCTGCCTCCCACCAAACCACCACAGCCCTCAGCCAGCAAGTTTCCCGACCTCTCTCATGTGCCTCTGGAATATCTAGACCTCAAGCCTGTCTTCAGTAAGACCCGAGCAGTGTCCATTCCCACTCATAGGCCCTATGACTGCAGTATCGACCTCCTGCCCAGGACGGTGCCACCCAAGGGACGTCTCTACTCTCTTTCCCCCGCCAAGAGACAAGCCATGGAGAAATATATCACGGAGTCTCTGGCAGCTGGGATCATCTGCCCTTCCTCCTCCCCAGCAGAGGTGGGATTCTTCTTCGTGGAGAAGGACAAGTCGCTCCACCCCTGCATTGACTATTGAGGTCTCAACGCCATCATGGTCAAGAACCACTACCCACTACCGCTCATGACCACAGCCTTTGAACTAATCCAGGGAGCTAAGGTGTTCACTAAACTGGACCTACGCAATGCCTATCACCGAGTTAGGATCAGGGAAGGGGACGAGTGGAAGACGGCCTTCAACGGTTCTTCAACGCCTGCTGGAGAATAAGCTGTTCGTTAAAGCAGAGAAGAGTGAGTTCCACCAAGGCTCTGTCTCGTTCCTGGGGTTCATCATCTCTCCAGCCAAGATCCAGATGGACCCCCTCAAGCTGGAGGCAGTTGCTGACTGGCCCACCCCATCTTCCAAATGAGAGCTCCAGTGCTTCCTGGGGTTTGCCAACTTCTACAGGCGCTTCATCCGCGACTTCAGCATGGTGGCCAGACCTCTCTCAGCCCTGACCTCGACCAAGACCAAGTTCAAGTGGGGGGAGGAAGCAGATAAAGCCTTTTCCAGTCTCAAGCACAGGTTTACCACAGCACCCATTCTCACCGTACCCGATTCTACCAAGCAGTTTATCGTCGAGGTCGACACCTCTGAGTCAGGGGTCGGAGCCATCCTATCCCAGAGGGCCAACGACAACAAGGTCCACCCATGCTCCTTCTTCTCCCGCCGGCTATCCCCAGCCAAACGAAACTATGACATCGGCAACTGAGAACTACTGCCTGTGAAACTAGCCTTGGAGGAGTGGAGGCACTGGCTTGAGGGGTCTGACCTCCGATTCCTAGTCTGGACCAACCATAAAAACCTGGAGTACATCAAGTCTGCCAAACGTCTCAACTCTCGTCAAGCCCATTGGTCTCTTCTTCTCCCGATTCAACTTCACATTCTCCTACCGCCCAGGCTCCAAGAACGGCAAACCTGACGCCCTGTCCAGGATGTTCTCTTCCCACCAAGAGGAGTCCAAGCCGACTGAGACTGTCCTTCCTCCATGGTGCCTGGTGGGAGCCACCATTCTAGAGGTTGAGACACTCATGCAGAAGGCCCTGGAGCAGGACCCTGCTGAAGGTAACCCCAATAAGCTATCTCAAGTTAACCTAACCCCATGTCTTTGAACTATGGGGGAAACTGGAGCACCTGGAGGAAACCCTTGCAAATACGGGGAGAACATGCAAACTCCACACAGAAAGGCCTCCATTGGCCGCTGGGCTTGAATCCAGAGCCTTCTTGCTGTGAAGCGACAGTGCTAACCACTACACCACTGTGCCGCCCAGAGTCATCGTGATTTGTGTGTGTGTGTGTCTTTATTTAATTTATTTATTCATTCATTAATTCAATGAAATTAAGTCGTATATGCCCTGATAGCTGATGAGGCATACAGTACCAAGTTGAGTACAAGCCATGAAATACGAGACTGAGTGAAATAACTGTTTTATTCTACCCATATTCATTGGAGTTTGAGAAACAGAGCATTTTTATTTTTTAGAAAATTTGATAAATAAAAACTTCATCCAAAACGTCCAACAAAATAATTTCCACTTAAATGTAAACAAACCAGCAAAATGACAGTAGCAATTTGTGAAAAATGCTGTAATAATAATTATTCAAAAGTAATAAAAAAGATACGTTCTTCCCATCAAATACTTTTATTCCATATTTTGTTGCTTTTTTTATTTTTGGGGGTTTTGTTTTTGAGGAGTTTTTATTTTGTTTTGGGTTGGTTCAGTAACACAGTCTGCATTTTCTTTTCTTCTTTTTTTGGCAGTTGGCAAACCAACTTCAAGGTGCATTACTGCCACCAACTGAGCTGGAGTGTGGAACAGGAGATATTGGGGGGAAAACTATATTTTATTTAGCTATTTCTGTTTCTTTTAAATACTTGATAACAAAGTGATATATCTGACTTGATGAGGGCCGCTATTTTGGTTTTTCTACTCACGGGATATGAGCTGATATCCTCATTGTAATGTAGCCAATCAGAGTGTGCGATTGCTCATATCCAGTGAATGTGGATAGAATATATATTCATACAGACCGTCTGGCAATGCACACTGCAATACACATGCGAGTGGGGAGTCAAACTCTTGCGGTTACCAGAGGACTAGCCCCCCATTGTAACCCTTGCTATGTAATAGGTGAGAGGCCAAGGGCTACGGAAACGGAGATCGGCGCCGCCCTATGTGCCACATGGCGTGGGAAGGACTTTGATTGATTTGATATAACATTATGACCACTGAGACGTTAGTTTGAAGTATCATTCAAGATTGCAATGAGAAATCAACTCATCAACTGTAATGTCTTCTTTTGTTTTTTTCATGCTCATAAATGTAAACATACACCGATCAGCCACAACATTAAATCCACTGACAGGTGAAAGGAATAACATTGATTATTTCACTACAATGGCACCTGCCAAGGGGTGAGATATATTAGGCAGCAAGAGAACAGTCAGTTCTCGAAGTTGATGTGTTGGAAGCAGAAAAAATGGGCAAGCCTAAGGATCTGAGTGACTCTGACAAGGGCCAAATTATGATGGCAAGATGACTGTGTCAGAACACTTCCAAAATGACACATTTTGTGGGGTGCTCCCAGTAGGCAATGGTTAGTACCTACCAAAAGTGGTCCAAGGAAGAACAACTGGTGAACTGGTAACAGGGTCATTGATTTGCATGAAGCAACTGTGGGTGGTAAAAGAGAGCAACTGGACTTGCTTGTAAATTCTTGAAGACGTTTCACCTCTCATCCGAAAGGCTTCTTCAGTTCTATCTGACTAATAGGGAGTATCAGGTATTTATCCTCTCATGGATGAAAAGCTCATCTAAGGTGTCGTTGAGTCATCCTG
>JAOANJ010000023.1:17143108-17153281 GCA_026413345.1 Ariopsis seemanni | reverse complement strand
GAGGGTGGCTAAAGGTTGTAAAATAGTCACCCCTACCTGGGACCAACTTGTAGAGCAGTAAGATAGATGAGAAAAAATCATAGAATGTAAAAACAGTTTAGCAGCAGGTAAGGGCAATTGGTGCCTGATATGCCTAAAATTAGCTAGACTAGCTCTGACACTTTTGGATATCTTTTTTATGTGCTTTTTAAAAGTTAAGTTAGAATCAATGATAACACCCAGATACTTGAAATTATCAACAGTATTTATCACCTCTCCCTTAACAAGGATATTGGGTTGTTGTTTTGGGTCATGCCTCTTGATGGAAAAATACATGGCTACTGTTTTGCTCACATTAAGAGTAAGACAGTTAACTGTCAGCCAATCAGACACTTTATTTAACGCTGCAGTGAGTTGTGTTGCAGCTTGTTCACTCGTTTTGGCATGTGTGTAAATAACTGTGTCATCTGCATACATCTGAATGTAAACTTCTGGGCATATCAAAGGTAAGTCATTAATATATAGACTAAATAAAATCGGTCCTAAAATCGACCCCTGGGGGACTCCAATGGTGCTATTAGATAGGGGAGAGCATGTGTCCATAATTCTTGTACACTGCTTTCTTGAATCTAAGTAAGATTCCATCCATGTCAGAGCATTAGAAGAAAGATTGAACTTTGAGAGTTTGTTTAATAGAACATTGTGATTAACCGTGTCAAACGCCTTTTTAAAATCAAGGAAGACAGCACCAACAACACCTCCCCTGTCAAGTCTGGATTTAATTTGCTCAATAAAATAACAAAGTGCTGTTTCTGTTGAATGATTCTTCCTAAATCCAAACTGCATGGGGTGTAGTGGAAAATTACCATCTAAATAGGCTATCAACTGGTCACAGACCACTCTTTCAGCTACCTTAGAGATGGCTGGAAGAATGCTAATGGGCCTATAATTTGTAACATCAGTTACATCACCTGATTTAAAGATAGGGGTTATTACTGCTGTCTTCCAGGCATTAGGAAAATAACTTTGTTTAATGGACAGATTGACCAAGTGAGTAACTGGAGAAGAGAAAATGTTTGCATACTTCCTAACAAATGCACAATCACAGTCAAAAATATCTTTTGTCTTAGAGTTCTTAAACTGGTTTAAGATTTTAGTTACAGATGATTCTGGTACTTCTAAGATGTTAAACATGGTAGATCATTATTTGGTAATATACCGTAATGACCTCCTCTCTTGGACCAAAGCCTTGTGCTAGATTTTGAACTGAATCAATAAAGTAACTATTAAACACAGAAGAAATTTGGACTTTATCTTGAATTATAGTCCCCTGCACTTGTAATTCATACCCTTTATCTCTTTTATTACTGTCTTTCTTTAAAGCACTATTAATATTTTGCCAAATTTTCTTGCAATTACCCTTTGATTCATTTATAATGTTAATAAAAAAAAGTGCTTTAGCCTTTCTCAATTCATGTACCACTTCATTGCACAACTGCTGAAAAATTCTTCTATCATTGGGTAATCCAGACTTAAGTGCAGTTTCAATGCATGATCCCTTCACTTCATTAAGTTCCAAACTTGTTCACTAAGCCAAGGTAAGCTTTGCTTTTTTCTGGAGTATATAATATTTTTACTAAATTCACTTTTAACCTTATCAATCATGGTCATTAATTTCTCAGAAGCATCATCTAGGTCCTTAATGGAACCAATCTCGTTCCAATTCAGTTGCTTAAGCTGGGATTCAAATTCACTAATGAGCCTCTTTGGTACAATTTTTAAGGTCCTTCTGCTTTCCTGCAAGTACATAAACCTTTGTTTTGTTAATTTTCTTGATATCAATGTCAAATTATGATCTGATAATCCGGTCAAGAAATTGAATGTTTTTATAATTTTTTCTGGTTTGTTACTAAATATTAAATTAATCTGTGTTTGTATTGATGGTGTAATTCTGGTAGGACCTTGGATTAATTGTGTGAGGTTAAACTGATTTGTTAAGTCTTTAAGTTTCTTTCTTTTTGACTTATCAGTCCAATTTATGTCAAAGTCCAAATAAAATTAATTCTTTATTTGTGTTCATTTCTTTCAAAATGTGTCTTAGATGTTCATAAAACATAGTATTTGATGCAGGTGGTCTATATATGCAAATGACAGTGAATGACATATTGGAAGATAAGATCATTCTTACTGCCATGCATTCCATGTCCATACAGTTCAATTCAATTTCATTGCAGTTTATGGAGTCTTTGACATACATCAATAGTCCACCTCCTCTGCCAGACTTTCAATCTTTTCTGAAAATATTAAAACCAGGCACTAAATATGCCATGTCAGATGATGAGTCTGTCAGCCATGATTCTGTCAGGCAGAGGAAATCAAGATTCGAATCCATTAATAATTTTTCAAGTTGATCAATTTTTGGAGCGACACTTCTAATGTTTAAATGTCCTCCCAATAACCCTTTGGGCTTTATGTGCAGGTCCCACAAGACTTTCGCATGATTGGTTGTTTGAAGAAGCAGAAAATTGCATTGTTTATGAATGGATGATTTACTAACATTACATACTTTGCTAGTCACTGGAATCATTCCACTCAAACTTGCCGATGTAACACCTTGTCTGATGGCTGCAGTAGCAGACCATGGGTCATCACTACAGTTGAAGTTAGGTCCAGGGTTTTGATGGACATCGCCTGCAAGCAGTAGCGTGATAGCAAGATAGCCGAAGGATCTCCTTAGTTGTTGGGATGGCTTTTCTCTCTCCGTGGATCGAAGCCGGCTTGTCGGGGATGCCGGTTTCCCATGGTTTAATATCGTGGAAAAGAGGATAAACTGACTCCGTGAATCAAAGGTAAAAACATGTTGTTCGCTTTGTTGTTGTTGTTGGTTTGATGTTATCCAACAGCATTGCAGAGACAAGAGCAGAAGTGTAACAATGTAACTTATGACTGTGGCTCTGTGAATCAAATCAGTGATCAATCCCCACCGTTTAGCCTTAATTGTAGGACGAAAACCAAGTATATTATTGAATAACTTTGTAATGGCATTGTCGGCACCTGCAGTACCTGCCTTGCCACCGGTGCGTTCTGCCATGATGATCAGGCCTCTCAGCCCGCTCCCGCGCAGCCTCTCTCTCAGCCCGCTCCCGTGCAGCCTCTCTCTCAGCCCGCTCCCGCGCAGCCTCTCTCTCAGCCTGCTCTCGCGCAGCCTCTCTCTCAGCCCGCTCCCTCACCGTGTGACTGGGGTTTATATAGAGAGGTGACTGTGGAAACATGAGTCAGCTGTGAATCAGAAGGTGGGAGATAGAGGGTGCTGTGCATGCTGGGAGTTGTAGTCTGAGCTGTCCATGTTCGTAGTTTGCTTATTTCCAGCGGGTTTACTGACAGAGGAGCTGAGGAGCTACCTCCTGGAGCTATACTCTTTCGGGGACGTCCTCTACCTCTGGGTGCTGGGCATGGAAGTCCTGTTTCAGAAGAGAGTCAAGGATGTCTTTGGACTGACCCAACTTTGTTCTTCTGGTCTGTACCCTTCCCAATCTACCAGGTACTCTGGCCTCCTCTTCATCTGGAGTTGAGGATCTTGTTGACCTGGTAGATGGGTTCCCCCTCTAGATTCAAAGAAGGGTGTTCTTGGGTAGGTGTATTGTCGAAAAGAGGTCCTGGGATGGCAGGTTTGAGATTTGAGACGTGGAATGTGGGAGAGACTTAGCTGCGTGGTGGAAGTTCCAGAGTGTACGAGACTTCATTGATGCTGCACAGAACTTTGAATGGTCCGATGTAGCATGGTTGAAGCTTTCTACAGGTGTTTGTCTCTCATAGATTCTTTGTGGCCACCCATTCTCGATCGCCGGGAAGGAAGATGGGAGTCTCTCCTCTGTGTCTATCAGCATAAGTCTTGTACTTGGCACAGACGACTTCTTGCCGCTGATGGACCTCCTCCCAAATGGTTTGGCTGTGCTGGAACCATTCATCAACTGCCAGTACCTGGCTGGGTGCGTCGTCCCAGGGAACAAGGGTGGTTGGTAGCCGAGTATGCACTGGAATGGTGTTAGTTGAGTAGCAGAATGTTTTAAAGAGTCCTGCGCATACTCGGCCCATGGCAGGATGCGTGCCTCTGGTTGTGCATGCAGTAGATCCATAGGAAGAAGCTGATTTCTTAGTTGGATCATTCTACCTGTCCACTGGATTGAGGATGGTAACTGGAGGTAAGGCTTACAGACACTCCCAACCTCTCCATGAAGCCAGACCAGAACTTGGAAATGAATTGAGGACCTCTATCACTGACAATGTTTTCTGGAATCTGAAGACCTGCTGGAACAGGAGCTCAGCCATTTGGGCGGCCATAGGGATACCAGGTAGAGGAATGAGCTTCAAGGCTTTCAAGAAGCTATCAATGGTTACCATGATGGTGGTATTGTTCTGTGAAGAAGGGGGGTCCGTGATGAACTCAATCGCAAGGTGTGACCAGGGTCACTGCAGGACAGGTAGAGGCATTAGCTTGCCAGCCAGAGGAGATCATGGAACCTTGGCCTGGGCACAGTCGGAGCAGGAAGAGATGAACCAGTTTATTTCAGAGAGCATGTTGTCCCAACAGTACCTGTTCAACATCTGGTAGGTGCGTTGACTGTTAGGGTGACCGGTGGCAGGAGATACATGTGCCCAGGTGATGAGTTTGCTGCATAGACGTGCTAGCACAGAGAAGATCAGGTGGAAGGTGACTTGGTAAAGTTTGTGATTGTGCCTTATGGATTTCGTTGTCCAAATCCCACATGATGAACTGTATGAAGTGTTGTGACAGAATGATGGGTTGCAGTTCTGTGTCCTTGGGAGAAGGTTCTACTGCCTGGGACAAAGTGTCCACCTTGGTGTTCTTGGAACCTGGCCAGAAGGAGATGGAGAAATTAAAATGGGTGAAGAGCAGTGCCCACCTAGCTTGACATGGATTCAACCTCTTGGGCTTCTTGAGATACTCTAAATTCTTATGGGCATTGAGGATGACAAATGGATGAGTGGCTCCCTCCAACCAGTGTCACCATTCATCAAGGGCTAGCTTGATGGTCAACAGCTCACGATTACTTGCATCATAGTTCCTCTCAGTGGGCATCAATTTCTTGGAAAAGGCAGCCACTGGGTGTAACTTGGGCTTTTCCCTGAACCACTGAGACAGGATGGCTCCTACTCCCGTTTCTGAGGCATCCACCTCCACGACAAATGGTTTTGTGGGGTCTGGGTGCTGAAGAATCGGGGCTGACATGAATGCGGACTTTAGCTGGTTGAAGGCAGCTTCTGCCATAGGATTCCATCACAGGCACTTGGGACCCTTCTTCAGGAGGGTGGTCAATGGAGCGGCCAAGGTGCTGAAGTTCCTAATAAAATGGCAGTAGAAGTTGGCAAAGCCTAGAAATCTCTGGAGGTCCTTAACTGACTTGGGGGTTGGCCACGAGGTTACTGCCAAGACTTTAGTTGAGTCCATGCTTACTCCTTCTGCACTGATTATGTAGCCCAGGAAGGAGACCTTGTCTTGATGGAATTCACATTTATTTGCCTTTACATAGAGGTGATTTTCCAATAACCATTTGAGTACAGTTCTGACATGTTCCTGATGACTGTGGAAGTCAGAGGAATAGATCAAAATGTCATTTATATAGGCAGTGACGTATTTGCCCAGCATGTCCCACAGTATGTCATTGCTGAAACTTTGGAAGACTCCCGGAGCTGAAGAAAGGCCATATGGCATGACCCCATATTCAAAGTGACCAGTGGCTGTGCTGAAGGCAGTTTTCCACTTGTCACCTCGTTTGATCCGGATCGGGTTATATGCACTGCGTAGATCCAGCTTGGAGAACACCTTGGCCGATCGAAGTTGCTCCAGAGCTGCCGGAACCAGAGGGAGAGGATACAGATACTTAATGGTGACTTCGTCGAGTCCTCTGTAATCGATGCAGGGTCACAGTCCACCTCCTCATTTCTCCTTGAAGAAACCAGCAGACACAGGAGATTTTGACCAGCGGATGTAACCTTGCTTGAGAGCCTCCTGAATGTATTCCTCCATGGCAGCATGTTCTTTCTGGGACAGGGGTTAGATGCAACCTCAGGATGGAGCCATGCCTGGCAGTAGCTCTATGGCACAGTCGCAGGGCCAATGCGGTGGTAACCCGCAGGCCTTCCTCTTGCTGAAGATTTCGGAAAGATCCTGGTAACACTTGGGAATGTTGTCCATGGAGTTGGGGAGTAGGCTCTCAACAGAAGTGGGGAAAACGAGGAGTTGGGGACGAGAGAGGCAGCTCTGAAAGCATGTGGGTGACCATTGGAGTATTTCCTTATTTTGCCATGAGATGAGGGGATCATGAAGTTGTAGCCAGGGATATCCTAGGATGTCGTGACAGACAGTGGTTGTAATGTACAGTGAGATGAGCTCTTTATGTAGTGTGCCCACCTGTATCTGTAAGGGTTGTGTTCATGATGTGACCAGCCCATCGCCTATGGGCCCTCTGTCAATTGTCCTGATGCTAAGAACGCTGTGCAAAGAGGTGACTGGCAGGTTGAGCTTTTGCACAAGGGCTTCACTGATAAAGTTCCCCTCTGCCCCTGAATCAATGAAGGCGGACAGGACATGAGTGGAGGACACCATCTTCAGTAACACAGGAATTCGAAAGGACTTAGAGTTGAACTTTCTCACCGGACTTGTGGCTGGAACAGGTCTCTCTGTCAAGGCTCCCTGGGCAGGTCGGACTGGGCAATGCTGAATGCTGTGATCTGCATTCCTACAGTAAAAGCACACCCCCTCCTTATGCCATCTGGCACGCTCAGCACGTGTCAACCTTGTGCATGACAACTCCATAGGTGCGTGGTCCTCTGGAGATGAAGATGTTTTTTGCCAGTGAGGAGTGATGGCCAGTGCTTTAAAAGTTGATCTAGTCAAATAGCCAGTTTGATGAGGGCATCCAATGAGAGATTCTCATCCCTACATGCCAGTTCACTGAGTATTTCTGGATGTAGACCTTGGTGAAAAACTGCCTTCAGGGCAGGGTCATTCCATCTGCTGGCAGCTGCAAGAGTCCTGAAGTCCAGGGCATATTCTGAAATGCTTCTAGTGCCCTGTGAACTGGTGAGAAGGCTTTCCCCAACTTCGATCCCTTCAGGTTCATGATCAAACACCTTCTTAAAGAGGGAGAGAAACTGCTCAAATGACTCTGTTGGCTTTCCACCCCTCTTCCAGACAGCTGTAGCCTAACGGAGTGCTTTGCAGGTGAGGAGAGACAGAAACTTAGCGATTTTGTGCTCATCAGGTAAATCAGGCACGGTGGCGAAATACCGTACAATGAGCATTACAACAAGAAGCCCTTACATGCGGTGGTGTCACCAGCAAACTTCTCTAGTGCGGGGAGTTGCAACACCGGATGAGGAGAAGGTTCAGGGCATGCTAGGAGGGCCTGCAACATAACAGTTGTAAGCTGCGTCACTCTGGTGTTCAAATCGGCGAGCATCTCCTCACAGGCGCCCTTGTGCATTGAGAGCCGTCTGTTTAGAATCCTCCACTACGTCCATGCTGGTGAAGTATCCTGTGAGGATGCAGGCACTTACGGATGTATGTGCAGTGGAAGACAGCTTAAGAAGAGCAAACCAAGCCAAATCAAGAGACAGAAAACATAGTCAGAAGCTAGCAAGGGTCGGGTGATCGGCAAACAGAGAGTTACAAGGGCAAGACAGAGAGTGAGAAAATGAGGAAGTACTGGCAAGGGTCAAAAAAGCAGAAAGGCAGTCAGAAAGAAACAAGGCTTGGTATGAACTGGTAAATCAGGACGATACTTCGCAATGGGTGAGAGTGTGACTGGGGTTTATATAGGGAGACAGGTGATTGTGGAAATGTGAGTCAGCTGTGAATCAGAAGGTGGGAGAAAGAGGGTGCTTTGCATGCTGAGAGTTGTAGTCCAAGCTGTCCATGTTTGCAGTTTGGGTTTACTGACAGAGCCCGCCCCTGATGAGCTACCTCCGGGAGCTATACTCTTTTGGGGACGTCCTCTACCTCTGGGTGCTGGCTTGCTGGGGGTGCTGGGCATGGAAATCCTGTTTCAGAAGAGGGTCAAGGATATGTCTTCGGACTTGACACAACTTTGTTCTTCTGATCCGTACCCTTCCCAATCCACCGGGTACTCAATCTGGCCTCCTCTTCGTCTGGAGTCGAGGATCTTGTTGATCTGGTAGATGGGTTCCCCCTCTAGATTCAAAGAAGGGTGTTGTTGGAAAGAGGTCCTGGGATGGCAGGTTTGAGATTCGAGATGTGGAATGTGGGAGAGACTCGGCTGTGTGGTGGAAGTTCCAGACGGTACGAGATTTCATTGATGTATCAAAGAACTTTGACTGGTCCGATGTAGCATGGCTGAAGCTTTCTACAGGTGTTTGTCTCTCGTAGATTCTTTGTGGCCACCCATGCTCGATCGCCAGGAAGGAAGGTGGGAGTCTCTCCTCTGTGTCTATCCGCATAAGTCTTGTACTTGGCACAGACGACTTCTAGCCGCTGATGGACCTCCTCCCAAATGGTTTGACTGCACTGGAACCATTCATCAACTGCCTGTACCTGGCTGGGTGTGTCGTCCCAGGGGAACAAGGGTGGTTGGTAGCCGAGTATGCACTGGAATGGTGTTAGTTGAGTAGCAGAATGTTTTAGAAAGTTCTGCACATACTCGGCCCATGGCAGGAAGTGTGCCCAGTCCCCCTGGTTGTGCATGCAGTAGAGCCATAGGAAGCAGCTGATTTCTTGGTTGGCTCATTCTACCTGTCCATTGGATTGAGGATGGTAACTGGAGGTAAAAGCTTGACCAGAACTTGGAAATGAATTGTGGACCTCTATCACTGGCAATGTCTTCTGGAATGCTGTAATATCTGAAGACCTGCTGGAACAGGGCTGGCGTAGGGATACCAGGTAGAGGAATGAGCTTCAAGGCTTTTGAGAAATGATCGATGGTTACTATAATGGTGGTATTGTTCTGTGAGGAAGGGAGGTCCATGATTAAATTGATCACAAGGTGTGACCAGGGTCACTGCAGGACAGGTAGAGGCATTAGCTTGCCAGCCGGAGGAGATTGTGGAACCTTGGCCTGGGCACAGTCAGAGCAGGAAGAGATGAACTGGTTTATTTCAGAGAGCATGTTGTCCCACCAATACCTGTTCTTCAATATCTGGTATGTGTGTTGACTGTTAGGGTGACCGGTGGCAGGAGATGCATGTGCCCAGGTGATGAGTTTGCTGCGTAGACGTGCTGGCACAAAGAAAAGATCAGGTGGGGGGTGACTTGGTAAGGTTCGTGGTTGTGCCTTATGGATTTCGTTGTCCAAATCCCACTTGATGGACTGTACGAAGTGTTGTGACAGAATGATGGGTTGTGGTTCTGTGTCCTTGGGGGAAGGTTCTACTGCGTGCGACAAAGCGTCCACCTTGGTGTTCTTGGAACCTGGTCAGAAGGAGATGGAGAAATTAAAACGGGTGAAGAACAGTGCCTACCAGATGTGGATTCAACCTCTTGGCCTTCTTGAGATAGTCAAAATTCTTATGGTCAGTGAAGATGACAAAGGGGTGAGTGGCTCCCTCCAACCAGTGTCACCATTCTTCAAGGGCTAGCTTGATGGCCAACAGCTTGTGATTACCTACATCATAGTTCCTCTCGGCAGGTGTCAATTTCTTGGAAAAGATGGCTATTGGGTGTAAGTTAGGCTTTCCCCCGAACCGCTGGGACAGGATGGCTCCTACTCCCATTTCTGAGGCATCCACCTCCACAACAAATGGTTTCGTGGGGTCAGGGTGTTGGAGAATCGGGGCTGACGTGAACGCGGACTTTAGCTGGTTGAAAACCACTTCTGTCATAGGATTCCATTGCAGGCACTTGGGACCCTTCTTCAGGAGGGTGGTCAACAGAGCAGCCAAGGTGCTGAAGTTCCTAATAAAACAGCGGTAGAAGTTGGCAAAGCCTAGAAATCTCTGGAGGTCCTTGACTGACTTGGGGGTTGGCCACTAAGTTACTGCCGAGACTTTAGTTGAGTCCATGCTTACTCCTTCCATGCTGATTACGTAGCCCAGGATGGAGATCTTGACTCGATGGAATTCACATTTCTCGGCCTTTACATAGAGGTGGTTTTCCAATAACCATTTGAGTACAGTTCTGACATGTTCCTGATGACTGTGGAAGTCAGAGGAATAGAT
>JAOANJ010000023.1:17094370-17107210 GCA_026413345.1 Ariopsis seemanni | reverse complement strand
TGTGTAGCAGAAGGTGATAAGGGAATTATTTTATTATTAATATACTGTTACATTGTTTTATATTGTTGTAGTTAGTTAATAAAAAACATTTTTATTTGCCTAAAATCTTTGTCCTGTGTTTTATCATACTCATAATCAACTAAAAAAGGCAAAATCACAAAATTATTCAATGATCATAACATTTCAAGTAAAAAGTATCGGTATCGGTGATACTAGCCCTGTATTTACTTGGTATCGGATCGATACCCAAATTCCCAGTATTGCCCACCCCTAACAACCATATACAGCACAAAGATATAGCAGAGCTAAAAGAATGCTTAAAGTAGTGGACAAAACAAAGAGAGTTGTGCACGCATGACTTCATTTTGTATGGAATGTCACTTGACCGCGCGTTTCTATATCCACCAACATGGCTGACATCTGGGTCTAAATTTTGCTTTGACGTCACTTGCAAGTCAAGGATTGGAGTGAATAAATTCTCAGTCATTTTTTAAAAACAACAATATGATTAAAATCTATAAAATTCTTCTTTAAAAAAAAGAATACACTCCACGTGGTAGCTAGTTTGAGGTTAGCATGTGGAGTTCAGACACAAAGTGTCGGAAAACGTCAACTCTGTTGCCATCGATTCTGTTAACGGATTGCCCAGTTTAACTAAAAATGTTTTGAATTTTTGAATAAATACTTAAAGTCTTCCAGGTTTCAAAATACTTGTAGTGTTACATTTGAAGTGCGTTCTACGACAATAAAAAAGTTGAATGGGGGGGGGGGATCACTCCAACTTTTTTATTTTCTTTCAACGCTTGAAAATGTACCTGCGGTTCTAGAACAGGCCGTCTGTGCAAGCAAAGTGAGGCTGTAGCAGGTGAAACCAGCCGCTATTTTATTTTAAAAGTGCGCATCGTCATCATCAATTTCCACTTAACTGCCTCTTATTATGAGTTACAGTGAGTCAGGACACAAAAGGTATGCATTTTGTTTAAACTTGAAACATTTTGTTTTGCAGAGAATTTTTATTCCACACTACTGAAAATAATTTTTAAACCCCAGTGAAACACTTGAAGCTGAATTATTATTATCGAATGCACGGAAATCAAATAATAAACATAAAAATCGAGTTGATTTTTAAAATATCCAAATTACATCGCAATGTACAGTCCTGTGCAAAAGTCTTAGGCACATGCAGTGATAATGCTGTACAGCAAAGATGCCTTCAAAAATAATGAAATTAAATGTTTCTATATTTTAAAAAAAACAACCAAAACATAAAGATCAGTAAGCAGTAACGCATGGAAAAAAAAGTCAGTATTTGGTGTGAGACAACCTTTTGCTTTAAAAAATATATATACATAAATAAAATAAAAATAGTAGTCGCAGGTACAGTGAGTGCAGTTTTATGCGGAAATGAGCTGTAGGTTTTACTGAGCATCTTCCAGAACCATCCCCGGTTCTTCTGGACACTCTGACTGTCACACTCACTTCTTCATTTTACACCAAAACCCAGTAGCCTTCATTCTGTTTTCTTTTTTTAATCTGAAAAGTGCGCTCTTATGAAAGATCTCAGGTACAAACTTTTTTTTCCTGTAACGTTTGATTTTGTACTGGGGGGAGAAGAATGTTTGGAACTCTCAAATATTTTTGTAATGTTTTGACTCGATAATGTAGAATTCATAAAATAGAAATCTATAAAAAAGTTTGTAGAGAAAAAAACAAGGTGCCTAAGATTTTCACACAGTACTGTATATTTCAAATACATTACATATTCTTTACAAAATATGAAAATCAGAACACTTTTGAATAAAAAAAAGGTAGAGATTCAAACTTTCACACTCTTGCATGTGATTCTTTTTTAAACAGATAGGAAAAAAAAATCTATGGTGTCTGGATTAGAAATCAAATCCTGTCAAACTGAATATTTATAGTAAGAAAAAAACATCCAAGAACAGAGATTACACACATATTTCAAATGATGATGGCTGATTAAAAAAAAAAGTTAGAGATTTATTCTTGGCCTTAAAATGTAATATTTCCAAGCATGGAGTTTCTCCACAATCATTTCACATCAATCTGTCATGTTGCTTAATGAAATGAAATGAAAAATGATTTCCTCATTCTAGTTCCTTCAAAAAGCAGGTGTTCATTCATCCATTTCTACACACTATTTAATTGTGAAAGAAAGAGCACTTTGGGTATAAATTATTAAAATGAACATTACAAAGTTTCCCTGACCCAGCAGGAGGCGTTTAAACAAACGAAGCGATGAAATTTATCATCATTACACACTACAACGTAGTGCACGTCTTCTAGCCACGCCCACTTACAGACACTTCTCAAATCCATCAGTTCAGTTCAGCGGGAATTCATTTTAAACAGCATACGATCAGAAATAACAAAAAACACTAACAAGGTAAAATAAACATGCTCAAGTTTTACGCAGAAACTTTTCGCTGTGAGACATTAACTACCACTAGCTTAAAATAATCAAAATGTTGAAATCAGGACGTACATACCTATCCGGAAAATAAGTTCTGAATGCTGATTATAAATAAAACAACTTTTGTGTCAAAAAAATAAAAATTCGTATAATGGTATCTGTATGTAGCTAGAAAAGCTAATACTATTTGGTAGGTTAAGAATTAGGATGAGTCTTCATGAGCCGTAAGGTTTTAAATATTCAAGTTTCAGCTTTTATACAGAAAATTCTGCCTCTTGAAATAAAAATAAGAAAAACATCAAGTCAGAAAGTTAACACTTTTGAGCAAGATTGCAAAACTGTCAAGAAATGCTCATACTCAACAATGAAATGTTTTCATTTTTACCGCATATAGTTATATAAACAGAGCGGCGGCTACAATTAATCACTGATAGTCTTACAACAGTTATTATTGGTTAATTAATCAACCAGAAGACCCGCCTTGCCCTTTGATCTTGTCATCTGATGACACAGCTCGTTACCTGAGATGGAATTTTTTTAGCACCATCAGCAATTTGAGGAAAACCCGGATGTTATCATTGCAGGTAAGCATGGTGGAAAGATCATTGGACATGTTTTTACTTATCAAATTCAACGATATTTCATGAGATCCTGTCTAAACCTACTTTATTTCTTACTCTTTCATTTGACAGTCGCCATTTGTGTTTGAGAAGTCACGTGATGTTTCGATAACAGTGATCACTTTCACCGGTGTCCACCATTATCGACACTCTGTGGAATTAAGTGACATTTGCAACTGTTATGGATCGATCTTTGTGTAACATTGTTGAAGTAGATGAAGTTCTTTTAAAAAAAATAAAAAGTGCTGTGATTTATAATATTTTTTTTTCTGATTCATAACAGAATGGATTGTTTACAGAGTATTTGGAATCTGATTGCAATAAATAGAATTAGACCAAAATTAAATTCCTAGCATATAAAAAATTACATGCTTGAAATATTCAGATTTTTCTATTCCATTCAGAATTTATTTATTTATTTATTTTTTACAGTTTGTTGTAAATATCTACCACATATTACAATATCAGTAGAGATTTTATGTTTTGGTTCAAGGAATGACATGTGACCTTTGACCTGGAGTTTCATGCAGTTACAATGTCAATTGCCTGTTGCCATTTATTGGTAAACTACAAAACTAGAAATTAATACAAACAATGATGAATGATGAACAAAATATGATCTATGAAAATACTTAGAAAGTGGGTAGAAAGTGGAACAAAAAGATTTTCTGACAGGTTAAACATTATCAGTTAATTTGTTTACAAACATTAGAATTACTTGTTCATTTACGTAAGCACCGGTATATTTATATAAAATATATTTTGTACTAAATATAAGTCTATGTAAAGCAAATTTTAAATAAAACTGTTTTTTTTTTACTTAATACCACATACTGATTTTTTTCAAAAATAAATAATCATCTGGATATCGATAATTGTGGAACAGTGTTGGCAACTGTGGACAAAGGTGTTGAGAATTGTGGAACGGTGTCACGTGATCTGATACGCTAAGTAATCGGGAATCAACTCATTTCTTTTTCCCAGTGGAAGTTTGAATAATTGTTCATGTACAATTTACGTATTGAAAGTATTTTGTACTTTTGCAATGGCCAAAAGATCGTTAAGGTGTCAATAATTGTAGCTGCCGCTCTATTTGTTTTGTTGATTTGTTTTTAAACCTTATTAATTAAATAAAAAACGGCGGGCATATCAAACTATTTTGGATCCGCACCAGCGTTCTAGAACATCTCTGCTTTTGGCCTGAGCCCGTCTTAAAGTGATCCACAAAACAATACATGAGGCGTCTGCTGAAATCTGGCAGATGTTTCGTTCTGGGTTTTTTTTTCTCGGTCTTTTTTTTCCCCCCTGGTATGTTGGTCATGGTTAAAAACGGGGACTTTTTCGGGAAAAGGGGATGTGTGGTCAACCTAACTTAGTTTGATTCGGGAGTAACGAGTTATCTGAGTGAGTGATTCGTTCAGTGTTCCTTAGGCCGCGCATGCGCGCCACTCAGGCTGCGCTTCACTCGCGAATGGATATTCGGATACGAGTCTCTCGTGACACGCCAGGCCCTTCAACATGGTGGTCACTGTATTGCTAAGTGTCTGCATGACGAGTTAATAACGAAACTGTTTAAGATTTTAGCGTAAACATTTGTCAGTTTACTTTTCGTGTAGTTGATAAAACGTTTTTGGGTATCTGGACATCTCTCCATGCCAGTTATATATTGTTATATTTGTTGTAGATGAGACGCATATATGTGGGTAATCTGCTGGACAGATAGCTATAGCTTACGTCAAAACATGGTAGTAGATGGTGATAACTTTTATGAAACAATCTAGGATGTTGAGGAACGTTTTCTTTTTTTGAGGGATCAAAATGTCGCTCAGAGAGTTGAAAGTGTGCTTGCTTGGGGTAAGATGCATTTAACATTGTTTTGCCTATTTTGATTCGTTCTTTTATCAATAAGTTGTTTCAGCAGGAGCAGCAATTTGTTGCTAACCATAAGAATTCCTTGGTATCGCATTAATATGCTGTAATATGACTGATGTACCTCAGCAAGCAAATCTGGATGTAGGAATATGCATGCCTTGCCAAGGAAGCTTTGTGAAAAGCAATTTCAAATAATAGGGGGTTGTATAATAAATTAGTGACGAGAAAACCCCAGCTCCCATTTACATTCACAGCATTTAGCAGACGACATTATTCAGATTGCCTTATAGAAATGCCTTTTGTATTCGTTATTCGATTATACCCTCATGCTAGAAAATAGGCCAGTGTTTAAGCATACCATTAAGCTAAACTCTGTTGAACAGGAGGTAGTATGTTAACAGCAAATATTTTTTTCATTACTCTTTTTGTTCCCATGCTTAGTGTGTCTCATGAAATTGTCAGTGTTCTCTCTATTCCAACGTGTAAAATAACGTCAAATATTGACCAATGAAATGAAATAGGATAGGCTGTAAAAGGACAACTTGAGTAACCATTTAAGACGTCTGAAGTGTGACCATGTCATTTGTTTTGCTCTCATTTTGAAGGAATTCAGTTTCCTAGGCTCAGGCTAATTACTTGAGGAATAAGCACCTATATTTTATATAAATTCAACATTTAAATTTTGTTTTGAGTAAATTCAAAGAATATAAAGAATTATTAACAGCCAAAATCCATAGTTCTTCAGAAGAAACTAAAACAGTTAACTAAATGTGCTGTGTAATAATGCGCTCTGTTCATGATTCAATTTGATTCATGAGACTAGCTTCACAATTCACGAGTCAATTTGATTCTTATTGTTTTGCACACAATCTGAATGAAGGAAAAATATGAATATATATGTTTTTTAATTTCTGAATCATAAACGATGCAAAACAGTTTTTGTCTATAGAAGAGTAAAGTAAAAAAATTTGGTACAAACAGGTTTAATGTTGTGAACAAAATGCATCAGACTGTAAATAAATACAGTGCAGGGAAATAAGTACACATCAACTATTTTTCTATTAAACTTATTTTCAGTGCAGCTGTTACCATGAAATGTTGAGCAGGGATCGATATTAATGCAATAATACTACCCAGAAAAAAAAATAAACTGTGTAATTCCAATCCATAAAAAAGGTGTGCAATAAAATGAAATGTCACAGGAAAAAAAGTATTGAACATGTTAATCAAAATTTTATTTAATCCTTGGTGGAGAAGGCTTTGTTTGGAATGAAAGCTTCAAGATACTTCCTGTATGGGAAGAAAACAAAACCTAATCTCTCGCATTGTTCAGGTGGGATTTTGGCTCATCCTTCTACACAACAACTGTTTGATGGCTATGACACAATCAGGGTGATAACTGGCTTTCATTTTAGCTAAAATTCAAAGTTTATCATACCATGCTGCTATTCATTTTTCTGACTGAACAAGTATTTGTGTTAAATTAATGCAATATTATCAACACTGGTTTTCTATATTTACATACATAATGAGCTTATACATGTGCATGTAGTGTCAGTGATACTGAATGCTAGATTTGGTAAAACTTCTAACTCCTTTTCAGCTGTAGCTTTTGACTTCAGAAATTGTATCTGACAGTATCTGGAAAAGAAGTCACTATTTAGAATTCCATTTCTTTGAAATATTAGAAGTAGGCTGCCTTTCATATTTTTCAGGGGTCGGTCATCAAAATAATTTTCCCTGACACCCAATAATTTTTGTTTAGTGGACCGAAAGCTGCTGAATTCAAATCACAGACTTCCAATTTTATTAGGTTTTTTTTCACTCCCTAATAGAACAATTAATGAATTTAGGGTCATGTGGCCCTAAATTCTCTATTTTTGCCTGCTTCAACATGACCCAATTCAAGATACGTCATGCATCACGTGGTGGGCTTTCCCTGTATGTGCAAGGCATTGTGGGATACAAATTTGAAACAGGAGAAAATGGAAGATGCACATGAAACGTGAAAGACTGACTACAGTAACGGAAAGCGAGAAGAAAAGACGTTATGTTGTGAAGGAAAGGAAACGCAGGACCAAGCTAATAAATATGGGCACTCAGCGAGCACCTCAGTGTGATCAGCTGTTTGTTTAGCGACAGAATGATGGAACTGTCAGTGCATGGTTGAGGTAAACCTGTAAATGGCAGCTGCTGTAAAACCCAAAGAGGAAACAGGTAAACCTGCGCACCCCACACTTCCTTGGTCTGTGCGAAGTGAGTGATTTCATGTACATTATTTGCTAGGGAATTCCCTCAAATTAAATAACTTTCCAGCCACAGAATAGCCTGGATTTTTTTTTTTTTAAATTACAGAAATAAAACATCACAGTGACCAAATTTCACCAATTTTATGAACTCTGAAGGCTGCACACATTTGTCACTGTTTTCTTGACTAGTGAAAGAACTGGTGTCCAAGTTTAGCTGTTAATTTTGGTTCGTACTATCCTATTAATATTTTAATTGTTTGGCTGCATATTATAAAAGACCTGTCAAAAAGCTTACTGAAAATTAACAGTACTAATTATCATTAAAATATTACATCTATTTTAGCCGTCAGGTATCCTGCAATAAGAAGCTAAGTGCACTAGAACCCAAAGCTAAGATGATCCCTGTTCCGTGTAGTCCACAGTACAGCAAGCTGGTGACAGGAGAGGGAATGCCTTTATCCAGTAACCCGGCTGCACGTGGAGATCTGATCATCCAGTTTAATATCCAGTTTCCAGAGAAGCTGTCATCAGAGAAGAAACTTCTCATTAAGCAAGCTCTCTCCATGTGAGTCACTTTCATGAAACCAAAAGTTTATCATCTGCTTCTCCTGCACTGTGTCATGAGCATGTGTGCATATGAAAAAACACCAGTTCTCCTTGAAATAAAAAGGCTTTATTTTAGAAACTTTTTATTTGCATGATTTAAAAGCTCTAAAACCAATACAAGGGAAAAGAAATCAAGACCAGCTTTCTAGTCCCGGGATACACTTAAATGAATGCAACTAGGAAATCACTTAGAGGGTAGTCAACAAGAGGCCAAAAGCAGGCATTAAACTTAAGATGTCATTAGCACAGAAACCCTAGCACCCTAAAGAGGAGCAGACCAATTATGGTGAGCTGCCATCATAGCACGTTTCAGCTGTTCATAGGTGACAAACATCACCACGTTCCAGGAGCCCAGCCTCAGGAAAGAGGGCATAAACCTGAAAGTAGATTTAAAAAATTTAATTGGTACAAAACCAAACAAACGGCAAGTGCATCTTTATGTAAAACGAACCCTTAAAGCCAAAGTCATCTCACCCTTTGTAGAAGGCCAGAGGCCCCTCCTTGGTCAGCATGGCCAGAGCACAGTTCAAAGCACTGCTGTAGTGACCATGGGCAGAGTTCATGTATCTCGTTTTCACAACATCAACTGGGGAAGCAATCACTGTTGTGCAAAAGCCAGCACCAAATGCAGATGTGAAGTGGCATGGAAGGTCATCTGTGAGAAATGAGGGTGTTAATGTTTGCTGGTACCTGTAATCTGTATTCAAAACTTGCTTACCAGTATGAAAATCTATTATTCAAAACTTGCTTACCAGTCATTGGTGTGTTTTGCAGAAGAGCATCTTTGATTAGGTCATAAGTCACCAGTTCGGTACAATTCACGATGGCATTACGGGTGATGTTTGGGCCAGTTCCTGAAATGTAAATGGTAGCATTTTGGTAATCTGCTTTGATAGGATTTGATAACCTGCCAACACACCATAGATGCAAAATCAGCAGACTTACCCTTCCACAGTCCACGAAACCCTTCCTCCTTGGCAATGGTTCTGTAAGCATCCATAGTACCATGGTAGCGTTTGTTAGTAGCACCGGCGCTAACCTGAGCCTGAAAACGCACCTTCACTACATCTGTGGGTTGAGCCACAGCAACTGCCATTGCACCAGTGGTGCAGCCTGCCAGCAGGCGACTGCCAATCCCCACATCTAGGAAAAGGGAAGGTTTCATATAAAGTGCAATACAAGAACTTAACCAAAACTGCCCTAATCTCATTTAATCATGAACTTACGATCAGAACCCTTGGTGTAAAACTGCTTAACCGAGTCATAAAGGCCGATGCGGACAGAAGCAAAGCTCATTTGGCGCTGCAGTCCAGCCACTAGCCCATTGTAGAGACTGCATGGCCCCTCCGTACGCACCATGGTGGCGATGGTGCCAAACACACCACGATACTTCATCGCCTGGGCAGAACTTGCTTTGGCAGCACCACCAGTCTCTCCTTGGATCTGTACAGAACAAAAGGGGCATGGAAATACTTTACAGAAACTAGGAAGGGCCACTCGGAAGAAGGGACAGTCTCCAGCCACATGATGTCCATGACGTCAATCCGGGATCACCACAGGTCTTAAGGCTTAAGCATCAACTCCTGGTTCAGCTTACATGACTAGTGCGAGGAAGAACATTGGATATTGAAAAGGGGAAAAAAAGGAGAAAACTATCAGTGTGAGACTTCCAAAGCTTTCAAAGATCAATATCAAAGTCATTCAGGCATAATAGCTGGTCCTGGGAAGAAAGAAACGGATATTCCCTCAGGGAGACTGTTTATGCAACAAGATCTTGCATTTTGGGGGGGTGGTGGTGGTGTCACTTTATAAACCCTTACCTGGAGCCTAACTTTAGCTGTGTCAAGAGGAAAGGTGACAAGGTCAGCAATGCATGCTGCAGTTCCAGCTCCAATAAACTTCACAGCAGCCGTCGGGGGCACATCTGCAGGTCTGAAGCCAACCATTTTTCTACTTGCTGGACTTAAGCTGGAAAAGGATCTTGAAGACCAATGATGTGAAAATGAGATAGGTGAACTCTACCCAGATCTGGGAGACACACAAAAAAAAAGAAAAAAGATGGAGATAAGGGAGATCCTTTTCAAGTTCCTGACATTGGTCTCGGATGTGCACTCAGGTTTAATTTGTTAGTTGAATTTTGAACCCATTTATCAAGTTCAGTTAAACCCTCTTTCAAGTTTGTTTTTAGATGTGTGAATGATGCACAGCCTAATAAGATAATTAGTACTTTCTGTGCCAGACATGCTAGTAGAACATCCAGTTCCTAAAGAAAGTTAAAAGAAAAGGACGTTGCACATTATCCAGGTCGGATAAAGAACAGGTGAGAGTAGGAGGCCTTCTAAACAAATAGCAGTTCTGTTTTCTGCGAGAAAAGGAGTATTCACTTCCCTGAGAACTTAAACTTTGATAAAGAAGTGCACTGACAAGAGAAGGTAAAAAAAGAAAGAAAAACAAAACAGTCTGATCAGCAACCTCACCCTTTACAAGTTTACGGAAGTGATGTGGTTTCAGTGGAGCCTCTATGTGTTAATTTGCTTATCATTGCTCCACAGAAGTTTAAAAAAAAAGTGCTGTCGTCTGTGGATTACTGTTCAAACAAAGAAAGAGGAACTGAAAACATCGGTATGACATTTTTCGTTAAAGGGATTTGAAAGCACTATAAAAGGAAGTATTGGGTACATGTAGCATGTGCGGTGTTAATTACCATTGCTGAGGAGGGAAGAAAAAGCAAAAATTAAAGAGTATTACCTTCACTTAAGAGACCCCGGGAAATGAAGCCAAACAAAGTCAAGATTCTCTAAAAGCGTCCCTCTGGTTGAAATTACTTTCAACTATAATCTGGTTGCCTTGTTCTTCCATAGAAAACTGCTGAGAAAACAGACACCTAAAAAACATACTCCTGAAACAAAGAAAGAAAGCTGCCAGTTAGCTGCTCGACGGTCTACCGGTAAAACTTCATTCAGAAATTAAGTGTCAAGTCTAGTAGTTGTCCATCATATATAACAATTTATAATAAGACTTACCGTGAACAGGACACGAAAATAAAATACTGGGTAAGAAAGAAAGCGAGTTTCTTGTACTTAAAAGCAGGCACCACAGAACTACAGCTCCGTGCCCACAGGCTGTATGGACAGTAGCATGTAAATAAAGAACAAAGGAAGCAGCTGGTTTTATACCCTCCCTCCTCGTATGACGTCATCGCCCACAGTATATTGTTCCAAGAGCTCGCCTGCACACTTCTGGCATATTTCCAGGTAAACTTTTCAGACAGAAAGAAAGAAAAAGTAGAGCAATGGAAAGAAAGAAAGAAATAATGTTCATACACAATTAGCTAAATACAATTAAATTTATAAATAATATTTGATTAGACTTGTGTAATTTAACTGTTTCACTGTTGGAATTAAAGTTGCATTGATTAATCATTAATAACAGTTCAAAAAGCTAACATAATAAACTCACTATGACAGCAAGGTAGCCTTTCATATTTCATACGCACTATAATAGTCCATATCCTGAATACAAATACACTTTGACTATGACACCCATATGTGGGCTCAAACTGTTGCCACAAAGTTGAAAGCACACATTTGTCTTTGTTTACTGTAGCATGATAGTTTCCATTCACTGGATCGACCCTGTTCCAGCCTGACAGTGAACTTGTGCACAAAGCGAGCTCCATGAAGACATGGAAGAACTCGAGTGACCTGCACAGAACCCTGACCGCAACCCCACTAAACACCTTTTGGGATGAACTGGAACACACCGGCTGCACCCCAGGACTCCTCGCCTGACATCAGTGCCTCACATCACGAATGCTCTTCTGGCTGAATGAGCAGAAATTCCCATAGCCATGTTCCAAAAATCCATTAGAAGCTGTTATATCACCAAGGGGAGCGCCCAACTTTGGAATGGCATGTTCATCAAGTACATATGGGTATGATTGTTAGGTGTCCACGTACTTTTAGCCACATAGTGTGTAACGTCACTCCGACCTTGGATCTCACTTTCTGGAACAGATTTGAGTCCCTTAGTTCCAGTGAAGGAAAATCTTAATGCTACAGCAGACAAAGATGTGTCTTTCAGTCTGGTGAAGGCCTACATGGATGTGATGGTCAGGTTTCCTCAAAATTTTGGCCATATAGTTTACATATCGGCCAAATAGAGAACAGATGAACAAAACTACGTATTGAAAAAATGAACTTTATTTTTGTTCAAAGGTTAAAAAAAAACCCACATAAAACTATCAAGTACTGTATGTCAGGAAGGTAGTCAATAGTCGACTTCTCAGATACATAGACAATGTGATAAAGTAGTTAAAGATAAGTTACATGACAATAAGGCAGCAAAAATACCATCATAACAACAGAAACTGAGGGAAAAGTAATCAAATTCAACCTGTAATTTGTGTTATTTCACACAAAACATCATTTTGTGATCAGAGAGATAACAGAGAAACATTCTGTCTGTTGAGAACAAAAACGGAGAGGTGCAGTCACCACAAAGCCTTTGTGATAAGACATCACCTTTGGCAAGTATGAACTGACAATGGAGTGTATCTGAAGTTATATCATCTGCTGTGCCAGAAAACACACAAGTATCTTTAGAGTTTTGAACAGAATATATTACAAATGTATAGACTGAACTGCTGAGTCGCACAACCGAAGCACATGGGATTAATTTAAACAAAGGCTTCAGGCGCTGTCCAGGTGTTAATTTAACTGAAACATGCCAGTGTTATGAGACACTTTTGGTTATTAATGTGATGGTGTTCAGATTGCAAAACATTGACACACCTTTCCTTCATGTTCCTGACAAACCTGAACACCTTGAATTACATCACGTTAATCGATAACACCCGCTCACTCACACACGCTATTAATAAACCGTATCTCCTGATTAAAAATGTGTAGATTTAATTCGACACTAATTTAAACAAAAAACACTGCAGCTAATTTCCATGTCACTCATGTAACTATGTTAAACTGGTTGGAGTCTCATCGCATCGCTCCTGTGGAGGACGGCCCCATGAGGACAGTTGAAAGTCACACTTGAAGGACGC
>JAOANJ010000023.1:16661402-16672536 GCA_026413345.1 Ariopsis seemanni | reverse complement strand
CAGCTGGGATAGGCTTCAGCTTGCCTGCGACCCTGTAGAACAGGATAAAGCAGCTAGAGATGATGAGATGAGATGAGTTTCAACATTTAATATGTTGTCTTTGTACTATTTTCAATGAAATGCAGGATTTCCATGATTTGCAAATTGTCATTGTTTGTTTACGTTTTACAGTATTCCAAATTTATGGAATTGGGGTTGTAGTTTAAAACCACAATTGACCATTTGCTTTTTTTAACCTTCACTCAGGAGCAAAAATCAGCCTTTAAACTTGAAAGAAATAATGGTTTGACATTTTGTCATGATTATCAATATCAATTGATATATGAAATTTTTTATCCTGCTAACATTTTTGGCAATATCACCCATATGTGGATTAAAAAAAAAAAACTACTAGCATGCAAATTTACTGTGTATAGGCACAGCATATACTGTGTATATTACACAGTTGTTGTAATTAATTCTATATAATTTGCTCAGATTTTTATTGTTTGTCTTATTTGTCCCCCCCCCCCCAGCCTGGGTGCACTTATGTCATTCGGCTAAGTGGAGAGGGCAATAACCACATAGAGAGAGCGCTTCCACAGCACAAAGCCATAGAGGTAGAAAAATGCAACTATTAGTTACTTTTTTTTTTTTTTTACTTTTTACATTTCAAGCATTTAAATAAAGGTATTTCAAATTCATAATGTTGTAGGTTGGTAGCAGTGACATAGATGGGGTCAACATCATCGCCTTCAGACAAATTAATCAGTTTGACCTAAGTGGCAGTATTATAACTTTATCTGAGCACCTTCCAACTCTCTTGGTAAGAATATTGCTACTAAGACTACTGAAATACATTTGCTCGTTTTGAAATTGGTAATACACTTTTCTGTTCATTCCCAGGTGAAGCTCTACAAGAGCGACAACCTTGACAGTCCGTTCCAAAGTGTGCCACTGGGCCAGTCACTTTTCTTTCACTTCTCCCCCCTTCCACGTGATGGAGAGGTAAATCTATTTGTTTTTATTTTGTTTTCTTCCACTGATGACTGCTTATGCTTTATGTTTAACATTATTACATACTAATCAAATTTATTCTCTCACTGCAGAGTTATGTTTTAATGTTGGACACCACTCTTCCTCGCTCCCAGTATGATTTTAAACTTCCTCAGGTCTCCTTCATGTCCACTGGCTACCATAAACATGTGACGCTCACATTCAACCCTGCTGTATGTACACAATGGTCTATAGATAGGAATCTAGGCTTTTGCAGATTTGTATGTAATTACAAATGATGTTTCCATTTATTCTACACAGCGAAAGCTTCCAGATCAAGAGGTTGCTCAGGGATCATACATAGCACTGCCTCTAACTTTGCTGCTCTTACTGGTGGTGTATAATCATGAAAGGGTAATTATTAATTTTAATGTTCTTTTTGAAGAGTTTGCATCAAATGACTTTGATTTTTATAAGATTGTGATATATTTGGTATAGCAAAATGTACCAAAACTACTTCTGTTATACAAAAAAAAAAAGTATTTTGATGTAATGGATCGATGTATTTAACTGTACAAGCATGCTACACTTACAGTCCCTTATTAACCACTACAACTGAATCAATTATAAAATAGAAAAACACACTGACTTCATTATTCACATAATATTAAAAGATGCACTTTTAATACAAGAAAGCGAAAGTAATATTAAAACTCCAAGAACTGGCCACATGGAAATTGCAGTCATACTGTAAAGATTAACTGCAGATATCGTTAGACTGAATCACACATTAAATAACAGAGACAGTGGCTAACTTTGCCTTGCTTTAAGATTTGGCAGATGCACCTTTGCATAGTGTTTTATCCCCCACTGGCCGAAAGACCCGAAGAGGCATTATGTCATGGCAACGGCCATCCATCCCAGGAAGGGTACTAACCTTCTGAAATCAACTCCTCTCGCAGGTTTTGGATGAATTTCACGAAACTTGACAGGATTCTTTATGTTGGTAATACACACATTGTCACATTTTACCAGTTATGGCATAGTTGCCAGCAGGGGATATTGTGCTCTCAGAGCATTCTTGTTTTAAAGTGCTAGTCTTACGAAAATGACATCACCCCTGGAAATTGTACCTTATAAAACTAGACATGTTAAATAGTTTACTGTCTAAATTGTATTTTAATACTGGGAACATGTTCTTATTTAGCTGGTAAAGTTTAGCTTTTTCAGTCAGCCATAACACGAATGCGTTCCTGGAAAGTTATTGTTAATTCAAAGGAAGTGATATCATGTGCGCAGTGTTTTGAAAGTGCGTGGCAGTTCTGGCTTCGTCTGCTTTGCAAAATGTACCACGTTTTTAACTTTTTTTTATTTTTATTCCAAAACAAAATTAAAACCAAAGCATGCCTCCTACGAGGTGTCGTTCAAGTATAGCCAATTTATAAAAGTGGAATTTTGATCCGTTATAGCCCAAAGTCGGCAGGACACTTAAACACTGAATGGGTTTGATTTGTACGGACAAACTTCAAGCCAACAGGACGGTTTGGTGTCTGCTCCAGACATTTTGAAGAAGATAAATTTGAGGCAAATTCACATAGAAGTATTTGAGTGACGTCTGATAGGCGGAGCAGTTTCTACGATCTGAAAACAAAAATCGGAAGCGCCATCCCAAAGAGCTCACCGCACAGTAAGTGTCAAGCTTGTGTTTAGCCTGTTGCTTGAATTTATTAGTTGTCCTTGGTCAGATCAATAACATTCTAAGGTAGTTTCTGTGTGGCCAAATATAATACATGGATAGACAACCGACAAGTACTGATCTAAAAGCAAACCAAAACATGCTTACTCTGAGTCACTTCATCCTTGTTGTAAAGTTGTGTAGACAGCTTTACAGAAGGAGGCAGTTGCGCATATGACGTCACACATGCAGTGCTGCTGACCAATAAATCACTGCAATCTAATGGCAGACAAGCTTTTAGTGATTTTTGGAACAGAATTCGGGCACAAAAAATTTCCACCAATTTTTTATTTATCGGTGAATTTTACAACCTATTTGAGCATGTCACATACAGAAAACCTGGGATTTTATGATGTAATTTTCATAAGATTAGCGCTTTAAGGACTGGAGTAACCCGTTTGCTGAGTGTGATGAGTGGCTTGGTGGTCAGTCAGTTTCATTTACTCAGTGCAGTTATAATAGTTGATTTATGCCAGCAGCTTGTCCCATATTTGGAGAGGCCAACAAGTGCAGTAATAGCAACCCTATGCACCCTTGGGTCCTTTCTGCTCTAGGGTTTTTGCAATGGGCATATTTCCACAAAATCATTTCTCAACCAACTCTAAGCCAAAATATAACACAGGCCCACTCATCACTGGGCTAGCAGAGCTAAGCCCCACCCTGTCTTTCAAAGAGAAAAGAATCAGTATAAGGTTTCAGTTTTGGCATCCATATTGTCGTCTTTGCGGATAACGTTTTAAAGAGGAATGTTTTTTGTTGTGAAAGAGCGCAACGGTTAACAGTGGTTATAAGAAAAACACAATGAAATATAACAAGGCTTAGGATAACTGTACTGAGCTCAGTGCTATAGATTTATGCAGCTTATCAGTGGCAGGTATGTCAGGTGATTTACACAGAGTGGCATCTCCGTATGGGCTTAATGTATTCTTGCCCATTTCTGTGACATGTCTGGTCTATGTCATCAGCTGTTGTGGGACAGATTCAGTCACAGGTGTAACGAAAGTGACAATGTGAATTACATACTCCATCATCATCATCACCCCCCCCCCCCCCAAAATGCACTGGAGAAATTAAAACTATATAGACCAAGTACACACTGTCTAATCAGAATATAAATTATGAATTTAACAAGGATAAATGTCTTCAGAATCATGGAGTAATCGTATGTACTCTGTTCGGCAGGTGATCCCGCTCTTCCTTCAGCTGCTCAGCCGCATTCAGGGTGTCCGCAGCCTGGCACAGACTAACAATGATGGACAGGTCATGGAGGACACCAAGCGTCCATCCAAACGACCCAAGACACGACGCACATAAGACAGCAGGGCCATGCCCACCACTCATTATTTCAGTTTTGATATCTCTGAATTATTTAAAAAAAAAAAAAGACTGTGAAGGCCAATGGGATTCAGACTGTTTACATTCATCTTGTAATGCTTTTCTTTGCAAGAACTGTCTCCATAGTGTCCTCCTCAGTAGATTGATGTACATGTATTTGCTGTGCATTGATAACTGTCTGGTCCCTGGTATGTGTGACTGTGATTCAGAAATCCTTTTTGAATATGGGTCCTGTGTGAATGGTGGATGTGAAATGATACCGGTGTGTTTGTAGATACTAAGGCAGGACACTGACCCAAGAAATTGATGATTATGGTTTATAAATGGAGTATTTATTAACAATTGATTAGAATCAGTTTTCCCAAATGATGTTCAAGAATTATTTTTTTTAAACATTTTGATCATGGGTCTTAAATTTTGAGTGTTGATCACCTTTTCCCACAACAAATGGCATGCATTAAATGGTGGATTTTTGAGTGTTCATCTGATTTAATTATTAGTCAGAATTATTATTATTTTTTTAAACATGGAAATGAACATGCACCTTAAGGTGTGAAGCAAAATTTGTGAACAGCAAATACTTAACATGCTTTATCTTAACCATTCTGTAATTTGTTTAAAGTATTCAATAAGGCTTTAGATCCTACCCCATAGCCAACCTGGTCAATAACTTTTGGAGTTGGGGGTATTTGGAAAAGAGTAGTAGGTAGTCCAGACATCCTCCCCTGGACAATTCTTAAAACATAGATGTAAACTGGTGCATTCTGAATGAACATTTTACATCTCAGAGTAAAGAGAATGTTGTTCTGGATCTCATGATTTAGAGGTGTAATATGTGAAAAATATAAAATTAATAAAATTTGATGCCCCTCTGATGAATTCATACCAATTTGACCCATTTTCCAAGTTTTATAGGATCGACTTGTAACGTGTGGAATTGCTTGTTACCCATATGATATCCCCTAAGGGAGAGCAGGGAGACTTGGGACAAGTTTTCAGCTTTTGTAGATTCTGTGAAATTCTCTTCAGGTAGCATCACATTCGTATTGCATAAGAGAATAGAGTGGTGCTTGAATGTTTGTGAACCCTTTAGAATTTTCTATATTTTTTTAACTTAGTTTTTATTTCCGTTTCATTCAAAATCATATATACAGAGTCATATTCATCATAATTGCTGTTTTTCAAGTTTTTCAATACACATGGTAACAACTATGATACAACAAGGGAGACTGAGACTATAATGACAAAGAAAAATATAAAACAAAATAGAATAAAACAAAATAAGATAAAAGAAATAGAATAAAAAAAAATCAGCTTAATAATACAGATCGGATTCATATTGTATGGGTTCCACACTATAGCAGTATACCCATGCCAGGGCTCCACCTTCTAGTGAATATATCTTTTTGAAGTCTCAGGGAATGTTATTTGTTCCATTTGATATATTTCCTTTATTTTTTCCGCCCACATATTGTATGTTGGAGGGTCAGGCTTCAACCACCTTACTGTAATGCATTTAATTGCTGTTGCTAGCAGTATCTGTAAAAGATATTTTTTGGCTCTTCCTTCAATGCTTCTTGGTAATAGACCTAGTAGAACCACCATTGGGTCCATTGTAATATTTCCACCAAATTACTTTATTAAGTGTTTCAAACACTTCCTCCCAGAACGTTTCCAGTTTCGGGCATAACCAAAGTATGTGGATCTGATTGCCAATGTGTGGGCCACAGTTTCTCCAGCATTTATTTGAGCATGTAGTGCTAAATTTAGCCATAATTTCAGGTGTCCGAAAGAACCTCATGATTACCTTCCATTTAAATTCCGTCCATACATTCGAATTAGTTACCAAATGCACTACAGTACATATTTCTTCCCACATATCATGTGATATGTTGGCGTTAATTTCAATTTCCCATCTCCGACTCCAATTTTGAGGAAGAAAGAAATATTTTACCAAAACCAATCCAAGGTTGCTTCCTGTTGTCTAATACCAGTTCACATCAATGAAGCAGCAGACTCAAAGCAGGATTAAAGGTTTGGCAGAAAATCACATCGACAGTCGATTAGACACGTTCAGTGTTTTAGTACTGCAAGGTAAATATAGTGAACAAGTACTGGAGGGTTTTCTCACCGAGAATCATTTTTAATCCTGAATACATGGCCAGATCTTCTTATGCATGCTTAAAGACATCATTAATCCTCATAAACTGGACTGGTTTATCATTTTCAAATAATTACACCTTTTTAAACTTTTTTTTTTGGGGGGGGGGAGGAAGCGATTCTGGTTCTTCAAGATGGCTGCCTTTACAATGTTCTCACATTCAGCAGAAGTGGGGAAGTTTTTTATTTATTTTTATTTTTTAAAAGATGATCCTGTGTTACACTGTGTCCAAAACCACATCAAGTCCATTTAAAATTTTCAGTGAGATGGATTTCAATGGAATGGATGCCGTCGGTGTAATGGATAGATTTCCTTCACACCATTACTTGCGCTGACGCTCTGAAGACTGAAAAATCAGATATCACATGTGAAAGCTGATTAACTGCATGTGCGATTCAGGGAAAACGTGTGCATTAAATCCTTTGACTAAACTTATCCTTTTTTGGATTCAAAATCCAATTTATGTTGAAACAGATTCAAATTTTAATGTAAAGTGTTTTTATATATAAAACAATATAACATAACATGTCTCCATATTTTGAATACCTGATATTTGTATGCAACTCTGTGTATTAGGGATATTTATGATATTATATAAGGGATAATGTACAGTGAGCTGGGCATTATTGCAAAATAAACCCAGACAGGGTGATGCAAGGTCTTGACTCACCCTGAAGGGGTTTATTTAAATATTAGCTGGCTTTGAGTGGTATATCAGATATATTCCATTCAGCTAGCATTATATTGAGCGAGTCAAATACGAGTTCAGTATCATACTAGCTGAATGGAATATATCTGATATACCATGGAAAAAAAAGCCAGCTATTATTATTATTATTATTATTATTATTATACATACGCACTCTCTGCATATCAGCATTCTCAATGGCCAACGCTAGCTTACTCGCAAGTTGGGGTTGTTAATGCAGCAGTGAAGTCACCTATAGCCGGTGTCGGGTTCATTAGCGCGGCAGTGAGTTCACAGGATTCATTAGCGCGGCATTGAGTTCACAGGCTTCATTAGCGCGGCAGTGAAGTCACCTACAGGCGGTGTAGGGTTCATTAGCGCGGCAGTCAAATCCCCTTCTGGCCACTGTAGCATTCAACAGTAGCACAGGCTAAAGACCGAGAAACTACGATTTCTGTCCCAAGACTCTTCTTCCATGCACGCTCGCCGCAGCATTTTTCACTCAGACTTGAGTATTCATTTCCTGATGTAATTTACTTACTTATTTTTAAAATCAACATCGGCAACTACACACAACAGCGTGACCTGACAGCCAAAATTCTCTCAAAATCTTCCATATTTAATGAAGCAAACCTCACGGCCATGTTTGTTTACAAACCGTCAGTCTCACTCGCTAGCATGGAAGTTTTGCATCTCCGACGTGTCTTTTCCAGTTTTTCGATGTCCGTTGGTATTTTTTTCCTCTTGTAAATATGCGTGAAAAAATATATAATAAAGTTTTGGTAGCCTTTTGGGTGTTCAGTGCGTCTTCAGTTTCAGTCTTTAGTTTATTTACTGAGTGCTTAATTATAGCATAGCTAATCCTAGCAGTAGCACTGGATTAGCCTCGTCTTCTCTCTTTCCCGGCAGACCAAGAAATGATTCTGCGCACGCGCAGCAGAAAAGTTTTGTCATTGGATATTCACATGAGCTCCGATATGTGACGTCATGTTGTCTCGACAACGTGCAATATTATAACAATATTGCACGCTCATTCTCCATTGGGTAGAGTGGCGTAATACATAGAGGACAAGTGATATGATAATATTGCATGCTCTCAGTAAACCTACTAGAAGGGAATATCATGCATGTTTTATTCCATGGAAAAATTTGCAATAATGAACAGCTCACTGTACATTATCCTGCTTATTACATGACTACTTACTAAAGACATCAATAATTTGACACAAAATATTGATTACAATTTTTTTTATTGCTGCTGCTAATGTGGTCCTTAGCAATGCTCTGTTCTACAGAATTAACAGACTGTAGAATGTTGGCGTGTGATGTATCATATGACGATAAATTGCGATTCAGATTTGATGATTTGAATCAATGCAAGAAAAAAAACCGAACCGTGATTATCATCAGGTTGCATAATTTTAGTTTTTCCAAGTTGTGATTTGCATTATTTAGACAACAGAGGATGCAATAACGATGTCACCGTAGGTAGAAGTAAAACAGCTCTAATGCAAAAAAAAAAAAAGATCTAAAATAGGACAGAACTGCTGTGTGATTGACTGTACAGATAGATTTAAGAAGAAACCGGAGCTCTCTTTTTGCAATGTGCTGAAAGCTAAAGAAAAGAGAAGCAAATGGAGGTAGTACAAATGTTCTTAAGTTTATTTAGAAAAGGCCTATTTGCTAACACTTTTTTTCATTTTTAATAAAAGGAATATTTTAGTTAATAGATGATTAGATTTTACTCAAGCCTTTACCAGTACCAACGTGGGGAAATAATTATTGCTGGTTATTAAGAAAACACTTTTTTTTTTTTTTTTTTTAAATTTAGCAAAAGTAGTATTTAAGTTGACGAAAAGGAAAATAAATGTTTCCCCTTTTTTGATGATAAAATCCCCCTCAACACATCAAGAGAAAAATCAAATCGTGAACCCAGTATCGTGAATCGAATCGATTGTGAACTGGGTGAATTATTACCGTACATACCTAGTTGAATGCTGTAATTGACCAATCATAATCGAGTATTCAACAAAGCCGTGTAGTAACTAGTTTTAATCCACTCTGAGTGTAAAGTTCTCGTGTGTGTGTGTGAGGGATTAACCTGCAAAATGCACTGCTTTGAATATTGTGTTAATGCTTTGTATTCTTCATTGTTCATGTTGCAGAGTGATGCATGCTGGCTGTGTTTAGCATCCGGCTGTTTTCTTTCTGATCTCTGTGTGTGTGTGTCCCCTTTCTCCCTGTTTTTCTTTCTGTCTCTTTTTCTCCTCGTCCTCCTCTCTCCTGGACTCATCCTCTTTAGCTGCTCCTGAAGGTATTCTGCCATTGCTTTTTCTCTTCCTTCAGTTCTGTCACTTGATGTTCTGACGTATGGCCTTGAATCCTAATAGAAATGTTATCTTCACACTGCTTGTGTAACACAAACGGACTACAGTAAGAAGCGTTCCTTGAAAAGGAATCCTGTATGAGGACGTGTAATTAATTTCCATTATAAGATGTTTATTCAGTACAGCTTGGTCTGGAAGAGGTGTTTTAGAGAAATTAAACTATTCTTGTTATATCCTGATGGCTTTGTGTCCTTGAGGAAAGAAAGAAAAATGGCAAACAGTCATGTTGTTTCCTTTTTGTGTCACACACTTAACATCCCGGACTCTTCATTTTTGTTCCTTCCTTCCGTTCCTTCCTTCTTTTCCTTCCCTCCCCTTCCATCACAGTGAAATTGTTTTGCTCCTTTTTTCTGGTCAGCAGCCTGTACACCACCTCCTTTAGGACTTGTTCTAACTGGTCCTGCACTTTTCTAACAAACTTCACTCCAACACTGCACCATGTACGGTGGCAGTAAACGGACACAAAATCTCAATTACAAAGCACTAAAAGCAAGTGGCACCTTCTCGTTCTTGGTGCAATACCTGCCGGAGGCGGGCTCTGGAGACTCTGATGTAATTTGGTTCTTTAGTTTTCAAAGGTAAACACTCGAGCTGCCCTCATTTCAAAGCTGACACTCAAGTCAAATCAAATCCGTATCAAAGTGGAAGAGCGAGTGGGAGAGAGGGAGAAAGACCCCATCAAAGGAGAAGCTTCACAAGCCTCATACACTGTTGCTACTCTCTGTAGATTCCCACTCAAAGCTCCCGTGTTAATGATCGTTAAACCAGACCCCAGGCCAGGAGATGAGCATCACAGCCTGCAATTTATTCTCACCTTTTCACCACAGGCCACGGATTCACGTTTCCAAAACACGAGCAAAGGAATTAGCATTCTACCGTCTTTCTGAAACACAGCAACTGTGTTATCATACTGTATCCTTAAGGTAGGTAGATCAGGTGAAAAATCAGCCCAAATTGCTTGAAACTGGTCTCATTGAATTCAGAATTGAATGCAGAACAACATCCTTTTTACAGAATTAAAATATGATTATCAGATCTTGAGCTATTACAAATCAGAGATTGAAAAAAGGCTTAATTTTTAGAAAACTGCCGTAATATTCTGTATGAGGATCACACGGTCCAAAATGGGCCTCATTAACCAATGAGATCAAAAGTTTTTTCTTAACTTTATTTTTCAAGATATTTACATGGAAAGTGGCAGGCACATAGATGGTTGTATACTGAATACAACGTTTTAAAAAATATTAAAAACGAATTATGCAAATTTGTATTTAATTAGTATTCATTTTGCTAATTAGGTAAAAACGTTTAATTGGTACACACTCTTCAAAGTTTCACCAAATGGCTTTATTTGTGCAATATAAAGCTGAGCTTAACTCTCATTCATACATCACAAAGGAGGAGAAATCAATGTTAATTACAAATCCAGTTATAAAATATGCATAAATAAGCATCGAGTGTCATTCACATCTACCATTCTCGATCAAAATAAAGTAGTAAAAGAAAATTTCTAATATCCTCTATGTGCTCTGTAGGCCTTTTGTATTTCTAAGTAGGGCCTACTAGTGTTCATATTAAAGAATATAAATTATTATTTCGATTAATATTTACAGCTTCCAAGGCGGACCTCGGAAAAAACTGTGTGAGCCACATCCAATAAACAATTCCAGTTAATTGAATTGAAATTGACACGTTTCTGACTTCCGTTTTTTTTTTTTTTAAATATCATTCCAACCACTAAGATCTGAATATTTTTCATCAAAACAACTATAGTTGTATTCTAAAATAGTTATTTATTTACAGGAATCAGTTTGATTTGAAAAAATAAGTAGGTAAAGCTATGAAAACTCACT
>JAOANJ010000023.1:16426394-16440284 GCA_026413345.1 Ariopsis seemanni | reverse complement strand
CACGCGGACACGGGGAGAACATGCAAACTCCGCACAGAAAGGCCCTCGCCGGCCACGGGGATCGAACCCAGGACCTTCTTGCTGTGAGGCAACAGCGCTAACCACTACACCACCGTGCCGCCGCTAGGGCAAAATTAACTATTTTTACTCTGGAAAAATTGCTCATTAATTTTTCCTGTGTATGCACTACAGCACACACATCAACCGATATACTCATAAGAAATAGGAGAAATATTTACACTTATCTTCGGCTGGATCGAGTCAAAGTAAAGAAAGCACCGCTCATCATCAGTGTTGCAGTTCTCAAGATTGAATTGAATCACTGTCCTGAATCATGAATTGAATCGCTGTCCTGAAACTGAATCGCTGTCCTGAATCATCCGAAGTGCATAAAATCCGTGGGCCATCTCTCAACAAGTTTTACCTCCAGATAGCCTAAACTTTGGCTGACAGATTTTATCCTATTTACAATGGGCATTCCCACCACGAAAGAGAAACCAATTGAAACTGAAAGAGTGAAAGTGATTGTCATTCCATTACCATGTGAATAGTCTTTTATGAATGCATAAGTGGGCGCTCAGTGCTTCAACTCCGGTCTGACTGAGTAAAGTGACAAGTTTTATGTTTCATCTATCCCATCCATTATCTGTAGCCGTTTATCCTGTTCTACAGGGTCGCAGACAAGCTGGAGCCTATCCCAGCTGACTATGGGCGTGAGGTGGGGTACACCCTGGACAAGTCGCCAGGTTATCGCAGGGCTGACACGGAGACAAAGAACCATTCACACTCATTCACACCTACGGTCAATTTAGAGCCACCAATTAACCTAACCTGCATGTCTTTGGACTGTGCGGGAAACCGGAGCACCCGGAGGAAACCCATGCAGAAACAGGGAAAACATGCAAACTCCACACAGAAAGACCCTCGCCAGCCGCTGGGCTCAAACCCAGGACCTTCTTGCTGTGAGGCAACAGTGCTAACCACTACACCACCATATGTTTTATCTAATTTAGGTAATTTAAAAAATACTATTTGGCAGTGGGCACATAGGAAAGTGTAAAGTATAAAGTTTCTGTTAAGATGTTTATCATGCTTGTATGATAAAAACTTGTGAAGATATTTGCATGACCTACTCATTCTAAACCAGCCAAACTTTGCTGACAAAGCTCTCAACCCTAGAGGGTTAAGGGAAACCCAGCTCGCAGTCCAACAGCTCCTAGCTGCCAACCTGCTGGAGTATCCAGACCTGAAGTGGGCTATTTTGTAGCAGATTGGCTGCACCCCAGAACAACATTGCCAGTGCTTCCACACACTGGGATTCAGTGCAAACACCTTTGCAGCTCGGAGACACCTGCCAATGGTGGCTGCTGACAGAAGAGTGCGACGCTGATGATATCATTAACTGAGTAGTACTGGAGCAGTTCATCATTTGGCTACCAGAAGGAGTGGTGACCTGGGTCCAGTGCCACTGGAGGAGGTAGTCCGGCTGGCAGAAGATCATCTGGCGGCATTTCCGGGAGCAGGTGGCCCCACCCTCTCTCTTTCTCTCTCTCTCTCTCTCTCTCTCTCTCTCTCACTCCTTTTCCCTGTGTCTCCCCACCCCTCCCCTATCCTGGCATTGCAGAAAAGGGAAGTCACTTCCCCCAAAGCCTGCTCCTCAAACCCGTGTTCCTCTCCATTTTCTGTCACCCCATTCTGCCTCCATGCCAATGCTGCCGATAACTCCCTCTTTCTTCACAGGTGGATCCGTTCATGCTCACCAGAACCAGGACCTGCAGACCCTTCAAGAATTAGGGATTCTGATTCACATTCCCGGCATGCCTCAAGGCTCCTCTGTTCGAGCAGGAACTTAGAGTGGTAGTGAGTGTTCAAGAAATTTGCATCAGGCCTTGGTGGACTCGAGGTGTAATCAGACCTGTTCATCAAAACTTGATTCAGTGTGAGGCATTGGAAAATGCACAATTGATGAAGGTGAAGTGTGTATACGGAGATATTCAGAAGTATCCACTGGTGCCCATCATGAGTCAATTCAGGGGACAGAATCATAGTGTGAAGGTGGTGGTTATCCTTGCCTCACCTATCCACTAATTCTGGAAACAAATTGGGTGGGGTTTCAGGTGTTGGTAAAGTGTTTATTTGTGGATGGGGCATGCAGCAGTGAAACTCGAGAGAGCGCAGCCTTTTCAGGGGAGGCAGTCCCAGGGCCATCTGCATCAGCTTTGTGTCAGGGGGATATGGAGGGTGGGGAGTGCTCCATCCTTCCACTCTCCACAGGAATTTCCTGTCGGATTGGTCACAAGATGAAATCCTGAGGTATCCTTTTGACTGAGTAATTTATGGTCAAAATCTCTAGCCTAATGTTGCACTATTTTTTGGTTATTAAAGATGGGTTATATCAAATGATGTGGGACACTCTCTTGAAAGAGGAAATGACCCAGTTGTTGGTCCCAAAGAGTTGCAGGGAACTTTTGTTCCATGCAGCTCATCATAATCCCATGGCAGGGCATTTAGGACAGCATAAAACACTGAACTGTCTCATGGCCCATTTCCATTGTCCAGGCATTCACGGAGATCTTTGCAGGTGGTTGGCAGCAGGTCATGAATGTCAGCTGGTAAATCAGCTAGCCACCCCAAAAGTACCATTGTGCCCTTTATCATTAATCGAGATCCCAGTCAAAAGAACTGGTATGGATCTCATTGGGCCATTAGATCGGACTACATGAGGGCATCACTGTGTTTTCGTCTTCATGGATTATGCAACATGCTTCACAGAAGGAGTGCCTCCATACAACATTTCTGCATAGTGTTGCCAAGGCACTCTTCCACATTATCTCCTAAGTTGGAATCCCAAAAGAGATCCTGACTGATCAGGGCACAGCATTCATGTCATGCACACTGCACAAACTGTATAAATTAATGGGGATTAAATCATTTTATACCAGTGTGCATCATCTGCAGTGGATGGGTTAGGTGAACAATTTAATCAGACTCTTAAAAACATGATTTGTAAGTTCATTCATGGAGAAATTGAGATAGATGGCTGGAACCTTTCTTATTTGCAGTGTAAGGGGTCTCACAAGCCTTCTGAAACTGTGGAGAGAGGAGGTTCCTATGGCTCTGGCATTGGTGGTTCCTGACAGGGAGGATCTGGGACTGGAGATAAGCCTAAAAAGGGGGTCCCAGTTCATCCCAGTTCCCTGTGGAAACAACCTCTCGCTGTCCCAGAGAACACAGATGGCAGGAGAAATTTTCCGATGTGTTTTCAGCTCGACCTGATTGCACTAATTTCATAGAGCAACACATTGAGACTCCTCCAATGATGGTTGTACCTGTATTGGCTACCCAAACACAAACTGCGATTCGGGATGAACTCAAGGCTGTGCTCAACATGGGGGTAATCGACACTGCATTTGACTCAGGGATGTTGACAGACTCCCTTGACTTCAGTATCCAGAGAAAAAACTGCCTTTTCTACTGGGTTACATCAGTTTGTCACCCTTCTGTCAGCTTTGCATTGGACTTTACCTCACTCTGTTTCACCACCCAGGGCTTAGGCTGTAGGTCAGCCAGCAGTGGGATTCAGAACAAGTAATGCACACTATAGTTACAACATCAAGGTATGCACCACCACCCTGAAGTGCAATACAATTTAGCCATACATAGTGGACAAAGTACAAAAATCCTTTTGCTAACATTACCTTTCGTAACAGGAGTAAAAGTAAAAGTCTTTGATTTACATTTCTGTTTGAGTTAAAGGTAGACTGCCTTTCAGATTTTTCAATTGTGGTTCATAAAAAGAATTTTCCGTGACACCAATTATTTTTGTTACTGAATTCGAATCACAGATTTCCAATTTTATTTATTTATTTTTAAATAGAACAATTAATGAACTTGGGGCCCCATGGACCTAAATTCTGAGCTATTTTTGCCTGCTTCAACATGACCCAATTCAAGATACGTCATGCATCACGTGGTGGGCTTCCTCTGTCTGCTTGACTGTGCAAAGTGGGCGACTTCATTCACATTATTTGCTAGGGAACCCCCTCAATTTAAATAACTTCCTAGCCACAGAATGACCTGATATTTTGAGATATTACAGAAATAAAAATATATCAGAATGACCAAATTTTAGAGGGAACTAAATTTCAATTCCAATATTCCAAAAATTTCCAATTTTATGAAATTGAAAGGCAGTCTTGCAGTAAAGTTCAAATGTACCTGCTTTTTACTGGTGTTAAACATTAAAGTACTGAGTTATTCTGTATTTTGATGATTAGTTCCCCAAATCCTCTCAGACTGCACAGCAAAACAAGACAGTACATGTCCACTACAGTTGTATGAATATCTCCTTCCACTCCAGCACTCCAGTGCCTCATGGCTTGAGCTTGAGGGGTTTGTCTGTCTACAATGCAGGACATGAACCTGTCAATCATGAAATTGTAGCATTCAAATTAAAAAAGGATGTACTTTAATGAAGTACAGATACTTGAAAAAAGTACTCAAGTGCAGTATTACATGTAATTCATTACTATATACCCCTTTTTTGCAAAACTCATTTGGAACCAATGTTTGTTTTCTTTCATAGTTGTTGAATCACATTTTCCACAGACAACAAATAAAAAAATTAATAGCTGAAACAGAAAATTTGTTTGTCCCACGTGCAGGCAACTGATTTTTCCACTGCTGATTTGTTAGTGCTTCCTAAAACTTGGAACAACTTATGTGCATATAGGTATCTGAAACACTGATTACTAATTTATTCTGCTTTTTTATAACTTACTGTATTATGATTGTTGTTCTTCATATCAGACATATGCTGATTATGAAAGTAACCCATTGCTGCGTCGAGGCATTGAGTTCTGCTGCCGACAGTTTTACATACTCCACCGCAAACCATTTGTCCTGCAGCTGTTTGCCAGTGTGGCCCCACTGCTGGAGTTCACTGTGAGAGCATAAAACCTTATAATTCATATGATGATCAGCCATAACATTATGACTACTGACAGGTGAAGTGAATAACATTGATTATCTCATTATAATGGCACCTGCCAAGGGGTGGGATATATTAGGCAGCAAGAGAACAGTCAGTTCTTGAAGTTGATGTGTTGGAAGCTGGAAAAATGGGCAAGCTTAAAGATCTGAGCGACTTTGACAAGGGCCAAATTATGATGGCTAGATGACTGGGTCTGAGCATCTCCAAAATGACACATCTTGTGGAGGGTTCCAGGCACACAGTCGTTAGTACATACCAAAAGTGGTCCAAGGAAGGACAACTGGTGACAGGGTCATGGGTGGCCAAGGCTCACTGATTCGCATGGGGCACAAAGGCTAGCCCATATGATCCAATCCCACAGAAGAGCACAAACTGTTGAAAAAGTTAATGCTGGCTAAAACAGAAAGGTGTCAGCATTAACTTTTACAGCGGTTTGTGCTACAGTAGCTTTTCTGCCTTTGTGCCCCATGTGAATCAAAGAGCCTTGGCTGCCCATGACCCTGTCACCATTTCACTGGTTGCCATTTCTTGGACCACTTTTGGTAGGTACTAACCAGTGCATTCCAGGAACAACTCACAAGCTGTGCCATTTTGGAGATGTTCAGACCCAGTCATCTAGCCATCACAATTTAGCCCTTGTCAAAGTAACTCAGATCCTTATATGCTTGCCAATTTATAATAATAATAATAATAATAATAATTTCAATTTGTATAGCGCCGTTCTCACACCCAAGGTTGCTTTACAATTAGGGGGAAAAAAAAAAAGAGTCCACCAAAAGAGGGTCAGGATGTAATTCCAATGGCGTAGCTCCCCAGAGTCCAAACAAAAGACATACGAAGATAAATCCCACATCGCCTGCACAGCCGCCGCAATGCCATCAGGCAACATCGCTCAGAACACCGCGCCATGAATCCACAAACCGAGCACAGAAGCACCGCCGTACAGAGCGCTGGTATGTCCCAAACCACCTGCACAGCCACCGTGACGCCACTGGGCAACATTGTTCGGAACACCGCACAGAGCACTGGACAACCCTGATGTTAAAAGGGCAATGAGCTCATAGCGAGGAGCACAGGCATCACCCATGGCAGACCAAGGCCTGAAGGGAACCGATGCCCAAAACTGGGTCTGGCGCTATGCCACAACCAGTGGACAAAACATTCAAACAAAAAAAACAAACATCAAATTATACAAACACAAAAAGAAAAACAAAGTGAGAAAAAAAAGAAGCAGCAGCCAAAATGCACACAGCGTACTCTCAACCATGTATTCTGCTTATAACACATCAACTTCAAGAACTGACTGTTCTCTTGCTGCCTAATATATCCCACCCTTTGACAGGTGCCATTGTAATGAGATAATCAATGTTATTCACTTTACCTGTCAGTGGTCATAATGTTACGGCTGATTGGTGTATGTCTGTACTACAATTTTATGCTTCTTTAATAGTATTCAATCGAGCAATCAGCTGTTATCATCCCCATTTTTAAGGTGTGTTTTCATAGACATTGTAGCACTGATTATTTCTTCCCTCAGACCTGCACCAGTACTGGACTGTCTAAAGGTGTGTCTGCACAGTGCCTGTTTGACCTGCTGGTGTCCCTGGAAGGAGAAACAGCAGACAGCCTGGATGCTTTGGAGCTGGTCAAAGCTGAGAAACCACTACGTTCTCTGGGTAAAAGGTCATGTTAAACCCCCTCACACTAAACACTTTATATGTTTCTCTTTCAAAAACATTTCTTATGAATTTTTTTCCATTCAGATTTTTGCTATGGAAATGAGGACCTAGTTTTCTCTATCAGTGAATCCATCAAGCTGTGTGTAACTGTGGTGGCCTACGCTCCTGAATCCTTCCGAAGGTGCACAACCTAAAATACATCTGTAGTCTGTGATAACACCACTAGCCACTTTCTGTGTCAGTACCGATACTATGTCTACGTAATAGCATCATGCCTGTGTGTCTTTAAAGCTCATGCTATCTCCTTTTCCAGTCTACAGATGCTGATGGTTCTAGAGGCACTAGTTCCTTGTTATTTGCAGAAGCTGAAGAGTAACAGTCAGGCCTTGGAGTCAGCATCTGTAGCCAGAGATGAGATTGCAGCCATAGCCGCACTGGCCACCTCTCTGCAGGCTTTGCTCTATAGTGTGGAGGCCCTAACAAGGTTTGTTCCTCTTTCTTTCTTTAAGGCTTTATTTTCTCACATGTACACTCAAGCACAGTGAAATTCATCCTCTGCATTGAACCCATCTGAAACAGTGAACACATGCACGCACACAGAAGGTGCCTTGCTCAAGGGCACTTCAATCATAAATACAGAGAATACATGAATAGAGAGAGGGGAATTCACTCTCCCCCCCACATTTTTCCTTTCAGTTTGGTTCAGGGAATTGAACCGGTGACCCATTGGACCCAAGGCTGCTTCTGTAACCTTTAGTCCTTCCCTTTCTCCACACAGCTACACCCATTGCACAACATTCCGCTTTGCTTCACAAACATGATGTTTTCATGATGTCCTCTTAGCTTGTGTGTGTATTCCTTTGCTTGTCCATCCTATTTGTGAACATTTGAAAGCCTTGGTTCCAAGTTTCTAGTCATAGTTTCTGGGTCTGGAAAAACCATCAAGGCCACCAGTGAATGTGGTTTTGCACTATCTTGTTGAAATATCCCTGGAAAAGATTATGTCTTTAAGGCAGCATATGTTGCTCCAAAATCGCAATGTACTTTTCTGCATTAATGCTGCCATCACAGCAGTTTAAGTTACCTTTGCCAAAGTTACTGACACAATCCCATATCATGACAGACCCTGGCTTTTGGACTTGTTGCTGGTAACAGTCCGGATGGTCCTTTTCGCCTTTGGTCCAGAGCACACGGCATCTATTTCTTCCAAAAAGTTATGGAATATTGATTTGTCTGACCACAATACACATTTCCACTGTGTGATGGTTCATCCCAGATGCCTACAAGCCCAGAGAAGTCAATGGCACTTCTGGAGACAGTTACCATAAGGCTTCCTTTTTGTACAGGAAAGTTTTAACTGGCATTTGTGGATGTATTGTAGCACTTGACAAAGGTTTGCCAAAGTAATCCTGAGCCCATGTGGTTATATCAGTTATAGATGAATGACAGTTCTTGGATTGTTGTCTGAGGGATTGGAGATCACAGGTGTTCAACTTAGGCTTGCACCCTTGCCCTTTATGCACCAAAATTCCTTCAGATTCCTTGAATTGTTTAATATTGTACACCATAGACGGTGAAATAGCAAAATCCCTTTCTATGTTTATTTGAGGAACACTGTTTTTTAAACATTTCAGTGATTTTCTCACTCTTGTTCACAAACTGGAGATCCTCAGCCCATCTTTGCTCCTCAAAGACTAGACTTTTCCTGGATACTGCATTTGTACCAAATCATGATGATAATCACCTGTTGACATCACCTGTTTTAAATCACATAATTGTTTAATTGTTTTGCCGAAGTATGAGTCCTAAATTGCCTCCTTCCCAACATTTTTTGAAATATGTTGCAGGCCTGAAATGCAGGAACGGATGTGCACTCACCGGCCACTTTAATAGGAACTTGTTCTTGATTCTAAGATACGTTTGTCGCTGGCAGGAGTGGAACCCAGTGTGGTCTTCTGCTGTTGCAGAAGATGCTTTTTTGCTCACCATGGTTATAACGAGTGACTTTATGAGTTACTATATCCTTTCTGCTACTGCTTGGACTGATACCTTGTCATTGTGTAGTAGCTTGTGTGCCTTCTATGACCCCAAGGGCTCATACTGGTGGGGGCCTTCGGGTCCCCGATAGGTTCAACCATTCCAGAGTTGGTCTTGGGATAGGGGCCAGACGAAAATCAGTCCACTGGGGTCCATGTCCCAACAACTGTGCTGAGGTCTGCGGCATGACAACCTGCACATGAGTGAAGCATGGAGGTACCATTTTGCTGATTGACTGGGATGAGCCATTGCAGCCTACCTACATCAACATCAAGAGGGTCCGGAGGCCAACCATCAGAATATGGAAAACTAGGTATTGGGCGAGCTACCTAGTGGGCATAGAGGCTACAGTCTACAACACCTGGACAACTGCTGGAACGGCCAAGGGTACAGTGACTACCATCTTCCCTTAGAGGACACCAGCCTGAAGTAGCCAGCCTGCCTGAGTCAGTTCAAGTCAAGGTCAGCCCACTGACTCTACCCCATTTAACCGCTTCTCCAGTCATACACATGGTGATTTGCGTCTCCCAGTGAGTCCACTCTATGTGTCCTTTGGACAAAGGATGCAGATACGGAATCGGGCAGTCTATCTGCTAGCCGTGGAGAGGTCAGCAGCCTTGCCATGGTGAAAACTCTCTACCCGCTACAGACTCCTCAACAACAACACTGTACAATCTGCATCGGTCTGATGGGAAGCAACATCGCAAGCATGATGGATCAAGGGCAAAGCCTTCAGGATCCCCTGACCCTGATTTTCCCAGAAGCCGCCGCAAATACATCTCCCAGATCAAGACTGCTTTGTGGAATGTCCGAACCATGTCCAACACATCTACCAACAAGCACCAAGCACTGCAACGTGGCTCTGCTCTAGTAGCATCTGAGTTCAAGAGGCTGAACATCAACATCACGTGCCTCAGCGAGTGTCGAATCCCTGGTGAAGGAGAATTCTCAGATGGTGATTTATATCTTTTTTTCATTCAGGGAGACCCAGTGACCAGCCCAAACTGGTGTTGCGATTGCCATGAAGTCAAGCCTCAGACCACAAGTGCAGAAATGAAAGGGTATTAATTCATGAATCATGACCATGTGCATCAAGTGCCATGCAACTATCATCAGCATGTACGCTCCTACCTTTAAGAGACTGCAGGAGGAGAAGCAGCTCTTCTATGACCAACTTACATCAGTTCTTATAGAGGTACCACCCCATGACAGACTATTCCTCCTTGGCGATTTTAATGCAAGAGTTGGTACGAACACTGAAGCTTGGGCCACTGTCACTGGGCCAAATGGACCAGGAAAGGAAAATGCTCAGGGAGTGACACTCTTAGAACTCTGCACCAGGTTGGGTCTGCTAATCTCCAATACAGTGTTCACACACCAAGACATCCACAAGGGGACCTGGAAACATCCACGCTCACAGAGATGGCATATAATTGACTATATAATAGTCAGACAACACTACAAGAGTGACCTTGCAGACTCAAGAGTCCACCGCAGTGCAAATTGCTGGACAAATCACAAGCTAGTCTGTGCTTGGCTAAACCTGCGATTTCACATTTCCACTCAGTGCAGACGCAGGAAAATCACACCTTGCCTGAACACAGCATGGCTCAAAGTTCCTGAGATCAAACAACAACTCCAGGATGCCATTGCCTCAAAGCTGCCTAACATCACCTCAGAAAGCTTAGAGGAACACTGGAAGGATCTAGATTCCACTCTCTATAGCACTTCCAAAGAGATTCTTGGACTGCAGAAGAGGAACCACAGAGACTGGTTTGACGAGAACAACATGCTGATACAAGACCTGCTCAAGCACAAGCAAGAGTGCTTTCAAGCCCTCCTCCAAAAAGACACACCGGAGAACCACAAACGCTACAGCTCATCCTACAGCCAGTGCCAGCGAAAGCTGCGTCGTATACAGAACCAGTAGTGGTTAGACAGAGCTGCTGAAATTGAGTCCTATGCCCAGCGCCATGATTCCCATGGCTTTTTTGAAACCCTCCATGTAGTCTCACAGCATAAGACAGGTGGAACTAACCCTATCAACTCAGCAGATGGAGTCCGCCTATCTGAACCTCAAGACATCTTGGCTAGTAGGAGAGAACACTTCAGTACACTCCTGAACCAGCAAGGCACAGCAAACATGTCAGTCTTAAATGACATTCCCCCAGGAGGTGGTCATCCAGGAGCTCGAGCATGACCAACTCTGGTTGAAGTTGAAAAGGCATTGCAACTGCTGAAACCAGGTAAAGCACCAGGTCCAGATGGCATTCCTGCAGAAGTCTTGAAGACTGGAGGACCCCTTCTTTTAAATGAATTGCACCAACTACTGCTGACCATCTGGGCAAAAGAAAGGGTGCCAAAAGAGTTTAAGAATGGCATAATCAAGCTGTTCAAGAATAACTGTCATTTTACTTGTGGTAATTACCATGGCATAATACTGATAGCCATGGTCGGAAAGCTGTATGCACGCGTCATCCTCAACAGGATTTGGCTGTCAATTGCTCATGAGGGCTCATGAGGCCCAGTGCAGTTTTCAACCAGGACGCTCCACCATAGACATGATGTTTTCCCTCTGCCAATTACTGGAGAAAAGCCATGAATAACACCAGGAATTGCACCTAATATTTGTGCAATTGTGCATCCCTGAGGCCCAGTGCAGTTTTCAACCAGGACGCTCCACCATAGACATGATGCTTTCCCTCTGCCAATTACTGGAGAAAAGCCATGAATAACACCAGGAATTGCACCTAATATTTGTCAATCTTGTCAAGGCATTTGACACTGTAAACAGAGAGGTCCTGTGGCAACTACTACTGCGCATCAGATTACCACCGAAAGTAGATGCCCCAAGAAGCGGTGGAAAGACTGTGAAAGAGGATTTAACCATATTTGGCATTGGTGATGACTTGTACAACACCACAGCTGACAGATCTGTGTGGAGAGACCACATTCACAGTGGAAAGATCTTGTCTAAGATGAGGCTACAACGGTGCGCGGAAGAAAGATGTCAGCAGCACCACCGAAGAGCCACCCTTGCTCAGAGATGACTGGGACCATAAGAAGGCGCGTGTGTGTGTGTGTGTGTGTAACCACCACGGTGGGCTGTGGAGCAAAGATGGCTTGCTCTAACAAACACTTCTCCCATTCCTGTTTGCAGTACCCCACGATATTAATATTTGTATGAGAGATGTGTTCAATATATCACTGAAAGCAGAACAGATACTCAATTATTAACTCATTAAGTTATTAAGTGCTAAACTCACCAACTAGTGATGGTAGTACTTTTCATCACCAGTAGCTGGATAGTGGTCTTCTCCATCACTACTGCATTGTTTAGGATGACTTGCTGAATTTGCAGGTATATCTTGGAGACAAGAATCCACCTGATGCCACTGATGCATCTGGCCTCACTGTACTCCTCTCAGAACCTGACAAAAAGTGCTTTACACACATGAATGCAGTTGGGCCACTGCATGGGGCTTGTCCCTCATGCAAAGCATCTACAAATGTAGTGAGTAACATTAGTATTAGTACATGAAACAACATAACAGCCCATAGCATTGTCATGCTTGCTCAACAAAACAAGCATACCATTTTGTACTCTCCACTCCAGACACAGCAACTGATTTTGTTGCTCAAAATCTCATTTCTTGACTGTGTCTCAGTTGTGTGGAGGGTATATTGCATGTCCTTTGTCATAATTGGGCAAGTGCTCACAAAGAGCTATGATTTGGGCAGCCTCCTCCCTTGACAGGGCAAGAGAGTGATCTTTTAATTTGAAGAGGTAATCTGCCAAGTCTTGAACCACTTGGAAGATCTCAATATTGTCAGGTCCAACTGAGTCCAACATTAAACAAGAGAGTTTGAAAATTTATTTTACCTTTTTCAAATATGTCCATTTTAAGTTATTACAGATACATCTTTAAAAAAGAATAAAACATAAAAAATAGAAATTTACATGACTGGCAGATCCAGATGATATTGAAGGCTATTCATTTCTTTTGCTGGGCAGCTAAATTAGAACAAATCAAAACAAATGAGAGAACATTTAAAAACACTGCTGTGTTAAACCATAATTGTCACCTTTAACAATTCAATAAAAACTTACAACTCTGGGTTGGAGCCATAATAAAAAATGGAGGTGGTGGTGGTGGTTCAGGTGATGGATTTGCAGGCAGTGCTGCAGGGGTAGCCGGTGAAAATGAAATGATGCTGTGGTGAGCAGCATCTGCAGCAGCTGGAGGTGTAGTTGATAAAGTAGGGGCTAATGGAGGGCACTGATTTGAGGGCCATATTATGTCCAGAGGTGGAAAAGTTTGATCCTCCACATCAATATATGGCTCTATGACAGCCTCTATGAGGCTCTGTTTCCAGTGTTGTGAGGACCACTTTGTAGTCCTCCATCACAGCATTGTTTTGGCTGTACAGAGATTCAATACCTATAAGCTTTCATGAAACAACCAAAGAAAAGCATTAAGTGCCTGTCTACAATCTATTAAACAATCATTTTTGACATGCCTACCAGTGTATTTCTGTGGGACTGTGTACTCTGCCAGTTTCCTCCTGAGCACCTCCTCTGCCAGCTGGTTGAAGAAGGCCACTGTACAAGTGTGGCCCTTCTCTCCCCTCTGCTGTCAAAGTTCTGTCCTCATGCCACCTGGCAATACCATCTACCAAATAGGCCTGGAGAAAGGTGTCACTTGCCAGGGTTGCTGAAAAACAAAATTTTGCACTGTAATTCTTTGCATTCAAATATATTAATAAATGTTTTAAATATTATTCTATTGCAACCTATATATAAAACAAACAGTCTTCACCTGGGATGAATCCATTCATGTAACCAGCTCCTCGCTCTTCAGAGGAATACCTCAGCAGACATTTCCAAGTTTGTCTTGGCTGGTTAGCTCAGCTGGTTAAAAGCATGGTACTAATAATGCTAAGGTTGTGGGTTTGATCACTGTGTACTGTTTTCACAGTTGTACTGTTTTCAGGGTATGGAAAGAAATTTGATCTTGAGGGAAGTATTGCCTAAAACAATATGTTCTCCAGTTGTATCTCAAAATGACAAGTCCTTACATCTGAATGTGCAATTAAAATAAATTAATAATAAGTTAAATTTATATAGCGCCTTTCAAAATACCCAAGGACGCTTTACAATAAATAACAGAGGAAAAAAAA